>OVBE01016074.1:0-11122 GCA_900406425.1 Iberis pinnata | reverse complement strand
TTTCTGTTTGTCTCTGGGGCTTTCTTGTTTTGGCCCCTGGATCTTGAGGTTGAGGTGTAAGGATTTGGAAACTTCAACTTCAAAGTTTATGCGCTTTCCGTTCAATGTCTTGATTGAAATATTCATTGCAAACCCAAACTTTTTTTTCCAAAATAAAAAAATTGTCTATGTGTTTCTTTCTCTCTTAGAGCATGTCCAATGGGATACTTAAGGAGAGGTTCTCAGTGAAAAAAATAATATTAAAAAATTTAAAATAAGAGAGAGAGAGGAAGATGTGGTGGATGATGCTCATAGTTTCTAAAAAAAAAATATTATTATTGTAAGATTTTTTTCTTTCTCTCTCTTAACAAATACTTCTCTCTTAAAATTCCCTTTAAAAACGTTTGAGAACTATATCTCAAATAAGAGATTTGAGAACCATCTCTCACTCTTTCTCTCTTCTTTTTAATTTTTTAATATTACTTTTTTAGTGAGATCCCCTCTATAGATCCTCCATTGAGGGTGGTCTCAAAACTCTTCTTTGAGATACGGTTCTGACTTTTTCTAAAGATAATTTTTAGATAGAATTAGCTTTTAAGAGAGAGATGATGAAAATAATATTTTATTTTTTTCCTTTTTGTTTTTATATATTGATAAAATGGAAATGATAAACAATAACTTAGGCGTATAATATCGAGAAATTGTTATAACCGAGACAAATGATGCCTTACTAGTAGTACTATGCAGCTATGATGGGATAATACGTTTTCTAGGTCAAATCCTATTCTTATTACGTTACCGAAGATAAAAATTTGAAACTGATTACTTTACTCAGACATACAGAAAAGAAATCCCAGTAGTAATTAATCTAACTCAGCCGTAACGATAATTTTAAAGTTCATAACTCATACATCATGTAAAAGTAACCCAGAAATACATTAACAATAACACAGCCGTACTAAAATAATTATGATCCGTCCGTCAATAGTAAACTGTAATTCAACCATTTACAAACCATAACTCAGCTGTGTTTTTTTAAACGAGAACTCATTCGTATCACAAAAAGTTAAAATCATCATTTTCCTTGTGGCCGCGTTTGACATCGGTAACGTAGTAATAAGACATCATTTCACCCGTAATATCACATCATAGCTGCGTAAGAACACATCGTAGCCACGTTTACCCTCGGTAACTTTATTTTAACCCATTTTATATAATTCACATTCGTCAATGAATTGTGGTTTAGGATTTACTAACAAATATAAAAGGGAAGTTAAGCCTAAACCATTATACTAATAAATTACTATTCTGATAATTTTCTCATATAATAATGTGAGTTAGACTCTTGGTGAGTTATTTAGAGTATACATTGTATATGATTAACTTTATATGAATTAGCTCGTTCCCTAATCTACATGTTTGGTTTAAAGTAACCGTAAGATAACATATATACATACATCTCAATAGAATTATCAATTCTAATTCAATAAAGTGGATACATACATTTTACTAATATTCACTTTGGATTGAAAAAGGGTCTTATGTATTAACACATTTTATATAATTCACATTCGTCAATGAATTAGGGTTTACTAACAAATATAAAAAGGGAAGTTAAAACAACCCTAAACCCTAAACCTTTAATATTCTGATACTTTTTTCATATAAAATCGCGAGTTAGACTCTTGATGACTTATTTAGAGTACATTGTATATGATTAACTTTATATGAGTTAGATCTCGTTCCCAAATCTACATGTTAGGTTTAAAGTAATTGTAAGACAACATATATACATACATCTCGATAGCATTATCAATTCTCATTCAATAAAGTTGATACATACATTTTATTAATATTCACTTTGGATTGAAAAAGGGTCTTATGTATTAACACATTTTATATAATTCACATTCGTCAATGAATTATGGTTTAGGGTTTACTAACAAATATAAAAAGAGAAGTTAACACAATCCTTAACCCTAAACCCTTACTATTCTGATATTTTTTCATATAAAAACGTGAGTTAGACTCTTGATGAGTTATTTAGAGTGCATTGTATATGATTAACTTTATATGAGTTAGATCTTGTTCCCAAATCTACATGTTAGGTTTAAAGTAACCGTAAGACAACATATATACATACATCTCGATAGCATTATCAAATTTCATTCAATGAAGTGGATAATATTCACTTTGGATTGAAAAGAGGATCTTTATTAACACATTTTATGTAATTCACATTCATTAATGAATTGTGGTTTAGGGGTTACTAACAAATATAAAAAGGGAAGTTAACCCAACCCTAAACCCTAAACCCTTACTATTCTGATAATTTTCTCATATAAAAACATGAGTTAGACTCTTGAAACTAGTCGAGATTTCGAGCATTCTAATTGTCGTCCCTCTATGTAGTAGTCTTAAAACTATACGAATGNCCTAAACCCTTACTATTCTGATAATTTTCTCATATAAAAACATGAGTTAGACTCTTGAAACTAGTCGAGATTTCGAGCATTCTAATTGTCGTCCCTCTATGTAGTAGTCTTAAAACTATACGAATGAAATTGCTCTCAAAGTACATAACTCATAAATACACAAAGATAAACAAGGCCTTTAGTAGGATAACTCAGTCGTAACGTTCGTTAACTACTGTTTCCTCTTTTAATTTGTTTACAAATTCACACTCTCTTTTTCGATTTTCCTCAGAAAAAAGGACCCATGAAATCCTTTTTTGGAGAAACTTTTGATAACCCAACCGAATGATAAATAATAACTCAACCGTTAACACAAATAGTTTGGCATGTTACGTTTTATTGTAATTTAAAGTAGTCTCTCTCTCTCTCTCTATATATATATATATATATGTTTATTTGCAAACAACTTCTCATTCTCTCTCTTTTAATCTATCTCAGATATCAAGAAAACAAATTAACTATTTGTTTTAAAAACACATTAGAATATGTGAACAAATTAAAAGAGGAAACAATAGTAAACGAACGTCACGGCTGAGTTATCCAGCCTTGTTTATCTTTATGTATTTCTGAGATATGTTCTTTACTTGCCGACTGTAAAGCGAGAACCGGAAAAAACTAGGAGAGAATCAAAGGAGTCAGAACGGTTAAGGTCTGTAAAAAAGGAGAAAGAGAAGCAGAGTAAGAGCGTCGCTAGTTCCGTCCCAATTGCGAGCATCCGACCTAGGAAGAACATGGAATTTCTGAGCGGAGGGTTCTCAGATCTCTGTATCTCGCACTAATCAACAAAATCAGCGGTTCACACATAATCTTTCCTCACTTTCTTATTCTGTATCCTCTATGTTCATTTGCAGATTTATCCTATTTGGTCTTAATTTTTGCAGAGTCTAAAGAAGATTTGACAATAATTGAATCAGAAAAATTCTCCCAATATTTAAGCGAATTTGAGAACCTGCACCATAAAGGTAATCTTCTGCTTCATCATTGACACTTTGATAGATCCATTATTCTGAGTTTTATGAGTCGAATTAAGTAGGAACTCGGAACACGTAACTTGATTCTATTAGGAATGAAAAAGCCACTTCTTATTCGCTGAAAAGACCTTTGCTTGCAGTTCATAAGCCTAGGGAACAAATTGCGGATGCAGAGGCACTTCTTGATATAGCAAACAAAATTGTGTCGTCTGTGAAATCTCAGTCTTCTCATGGTGTTTTTCCAGCTGAGTTTGTCAATGCTTTGATTAAATATTTTAATCAACCTTCTTTAGGGATGGATGCTGATGAAATTGCCCAAGCATCTACAAAATGGAAGGATCTTGGATTTGTTGTCCGCTCTACATCTATTGTATCATGTGGTTGTTCCACCATGTGAGTTTTAAGGATAAACACTTTGCCTTGACTTTCTTTGCTACACATTTTATCATGTTCGAGTTATAAACGAAAGTTTTTTTTTGTTTTGCAATCATGTTGGGACCTATGGTCACTGAATTGCAGCAAAGGAACATGGTAGTCTACAAAAAATCGGTACAAAGCCTGGTGATGGCGTTCGTCCAGATGAGGTAAAGAATATTTTGTAGGCCTCATTTTGTTTGACTCTATGAGCAATATCGAATTTTTTAGTTGTAAAACGAACAAACTTAAAAGTCGAATCTCTCATCTGTTGTTGTTGTTGTGCTGTGAAATATGATGCGAGGCCGTGTCTGAACTTGTCGATTGTTATTTAGTTTGCACATAGGTGTGCTAAATCCTTATTTGATTTCTTCTCATATCCAACAGGTAGATGACAAACAATCATAAAAGAAAACTGATACGGGCAATAACATGGCTGCAAACTTGGTGATGTCTGGGTAAGTCATTTATAATCATGTCGTGTTAAGATTCGATTTCAAAGACTAGAAGGTAATCAAAGATTCTCACTTGTTTTTTACTTATTTCCTGGAGATGTCTGGTTTTGGTAACAATGAGATATGTCAACAGCTGATGTCTGAAATAATGCCAATTGGAGAAGAGCTAATGCCTCCCAGAGAAACTGCTATGGATTCATTTTCTGGTCCTTCAGCCTCAGCAGAGTTTTCACAACAAGATTCTCATACAACACCCATAAGAAAACAATCGAAAAATCGATGTTTGGTTGTACAAGATACTCCTAACATTGAGCGCAATGGAACTCGAAGGAAAAGTAACCGGAGACTCACTTAATGTCTTGTTTAGGGTTGTTTTGTTCATAGTAGGGTTTTAGCATTTAAGTGGCTTTGTTTTCTCCTCTTAAAGGGAGCCACTAAAGCCTATTTGGTTTCTCTTTTCTCATTTATCTACTCAGGAGAGACATTAAGATAACGATAATATCACATAGCTGCGTAGTAAGACATCATTTGTCTCGAATATAAAAAAAGTTTTATCTTCGAGCTCAACCGTATTTTACACGGTAGTATATGGTACGGCTGGGTTGCACTTAGTTGGTTAAACAGTCATAAACGAACTTTACGGCTGAGTTAACTTACATAAGGATTGGATTTTCTTTGTGGATGTTTTAGTAAACGATAATATTTAAACAACTAATAATAATTACGCAGTTATTGTGATGTCTTTTTACGTTTTTACCTTGGTAAAGTAATAAGCATCATTACACGCCTCGTAAAATCACAATATCCGCGGAAGAGAGAGACTGACTTTATCGTCGCGTCATAGATGCCTAGTACTCTGACATAATAATCATAGGGTTTAACCTCGAAAACGTATTATCCCATCATAGTTGCGTAGTACTAGTTAGATATCATTTGCCTCGGTTATAATAATAATCATTCGGCTGGGTTATTATTACTCCCTCCGTTTCATATTACACACTAGTTAGACAGCATTTAGCCAAAATGGTTTGTTTCATAATATAAGGTGTTCTCAAAACCCAAAGCAATAAAATAATGTAAATAAATAGTATTCTACTAAAAACTTAAAAGAAAAATGATGTGCAATAATCTCTCTCTAACTTTTCGCGTTTCCCCACCAAAATAATAATAATCTCTCTCTAACTTGAGATGGTTGGTATTTTTTTATTACTAATAACAATCTCTCCCTAATTAAATGTTGTACACAAAATGATTGTGTACAATAAACAAAAAAACTTTTTATTACTCCTTTAAGAAAAGTCAAAATTTCTTAATACTCGCGCTTTTAAGCAAAATACTTACATATTGAAATGGAGGGACTAGTTGTTTTTCTTAAAAGCGTGCATATTATGACAATTTTTGTTTTTCTACATTTTTTTTTTACTTTTTTACTTTTTTGTCTCTACATTTAGTTAGAGCAATTATTATTTTAACTTTTTAAGTAAAAGCTTTTACTTTTTGCCTAGGTTTTTTGAAAACAACTTAAATTATGAAACAAAATAAACAACTTATATTATCAATGAAATGAAGAAAAAAACAATATAAACACTTCAAAACAGTATCAACAACTTATACTAATCTGCCATCCTACCTTCCTTAGCCTTGATTCCACATGCTGTCTCATTCCTTAGCGATAATAGTGAGAAGAAAAAGACTAACACTCACTTTGGCTGTGATTAGTATTCTCCTTCGTCATCAATACATTTTTATATCCTCCGTTAGCCAAGAGGTCTTCTGCCATATTCATCTGTAAACCTTGAATATTTCCATCGTTTATCTCATCGAAAACTACTCCAAGCGCTAGACATTCAACACACTTTAATGAATACACCCCACAATCACCACCTTGTGTATTATGCGGAATGTTGGTGTTTTTCTTCCTTTGGCATTTAAACTGTTGCCACGAATGTTTTCGTATATAGTGAGGAACAAACACATTCATAATCGCTGGGATCATATGCATTAGCGGTCTAAATTCCTCTACCACTGTCTTATCACCTTTGGTTGTTACATCATCCATGATTGGGTCGTAGATATCAATCTTACCCAAATGCAGATTAGCGTGATACGCCACCCAATGATTTCCTCCAAACCCTGAAGGGCTAGAACGTTAAATAATGAACCCTCATCCTCAGCTTGACGTATATTTCGCTTTCACCTGTACAATTAAACACATAAACAGTTTATGCAGAGAATGATGACAGAGTTATCAACAGATGGTGTTAAGGTCCATACTTGAATTTCTTTAGGTGTTCTTTAATTCTCTGCATTTTCTCTGTCACAGCAGGTGCTACAGAATCATATATTGATCTTGAAGGATGAAAATTCTTCCTCATGCATGTCGCCGTCCCATTTGGCCCAATGCGAAGAAAAACTTTCCCCTCAGGAGGTTTTTTAGAGATACTTGACCCATTTGGAGATAATTGAATCCTTTCCTCCCGAAGAGGTTTTAGTATTGCCAAACTCAATCTTTCATCTTTATCGTCATCAGATTCCGCCAACATTTGATCCTGATTTTGTTGGATCCCTAGAACAACCAAACTGCCATCTGTTGTCTCTTTCAGCTTCTGCTTAACTTTGATTACATTCTCACGAGGTTTCTGGTTCTTAAACGCATTCTTCTTTTGATTCTTCTTTAAATCATTCGTCTTTTGNCATTCTCACGAGGTTTCTGGTTCTTAAACGCATTCTTCTTTTGATTCTTCTTTAACTCATTCGTCTTTTAATCAGCGATGTTCTTCTTGTTGGGCTTCGTCAAGGGTCTCTTACTAGGAGAAACACCAATGAAATCAATGCTCTCATCGAGATCAACAAACGCCTTTGTCAAATCCTTCTTCACATTATTTGCCCCACCAACCTCCAAGTCCTTCTCTGACAAACCTTTTCCAGGGGTCTTAACAATGTTTGGACTATTAACAGACTTTTGCGGTAGAATTTTCGGCGGAGAGGGATATGCTATAGATAGGGGGTTGGTTTTTTGAGATGTTATCATTGTTTCCGGCAAATTCACGTACCCCAACCTCCAAGTCCTTCTCCGAAAAACTTTTTTCAGGGGTCTTAACAATGTTTGGACTATTAACAGACTATTAACGGACTTTTGCGGTAGAATTTTTGGCGGAGAGGGATATTCTATAGATAGGGGTTGGTTTTTTGAGATGTTATCATAGTTTCCGGCAAACTCACATACCCCCGGTTCTTTCACACGCACCTCGACTGTCTCTCTGATTAACTGACGAAGATTCTTCTGAAAAATCTAAAATAAACTGGTCAAATCCCGCACACCAATAACCATGTCCTGCAAAGCACCCCCATTTTCCACCTGTGTTCCTTTTTTGTTCTCCGTCTCTTTCCCTACATAAACATCTTTCTTCTGCTTATTTATTGGTAGATCGACATCACCTTTTTGTTATGCTTTCTAATTTTCTTGTTCTCATTCCTCTGCACAACCCAAAAACCACTAACATAGCGGCCTGCGTGTAGGTATGTTATCAAGTTCACAAGTTGTGGGTCATCTGCTTCATCAGGCCACTGAGGAAACAAATCTTCTAAAGACTACTTCATAACCATATTCCTCACGTGCACCTTCACAAAGTAATCAATAACTCAGGTCATCAAGTAAATAAAAATAACTCAGTCGTCAAGTAAATAAAAACTATCTACCTCATAACTCAGCCGAGAAGACAATAACAACTAGATAACTCAGCAGTAATACAAGAGATACATCACGTCTGAATATAACACAACCACAAAATAAAAAACAAAAATCAGTCTGAAACATTACCTTGCCATGATTTTTGATCTCATCAGAGATGGTAAAATCTAAATTTGCACGTGGACGACTTCCAGCCCATCAAAAAAGAGGAATCTTATCGTTTATTAACATGTTCCCATAATTCTCTCCAAAGCATGTGATATATTCATACCCCCAAACCAATAACACGTGAACTAAACCATTAAGGGTGTATGACTTAGCATCTGCTCTCGGCAACTTATTAGATTTAACAAGATATTCAAATGCAACACGACCCCATGAGTATTCCATCATAGCCTTATCGTCGAATATCATTATTGCAGCTTTAAAAGATATCCTAGAATTCTTACTTAGAGCATAAATATCAATGGCTTGCATGAATAACAGGCCCAACCATTTGCGCTTTTCTTCAGTCCATTTCGTACAGGCACTTAATGATTTCCTCAATTCTTCTAACTTGGGTCCCATCCCATGTGGCACATTCAACTCATCCCAGAAAGCTTCGTATTGCTCAGGTTCACGTTTAAGAGTTTCCGTTGGCAGTGGCATGAATAACAGGCCCAAACATCTTGCCGCTTTCTTCACCAGACGAAAACATCTTTTCCTTTATACCGTCCCAAAATGTTCTTATATAAATGGTACGTGCAAATTCCCCGAGAAGCCAGCGGATACACATTCTCAATTGTTTTCCCTATCGACTTATGCATATCTGAGATTATCGCAAGATCCTTCTGGTCGGGAATCAAAACTTTTAGTTGCATAAAAAACCCTTCCCACGATTCATGATTTTCAGTGTCAACCACAGCGAAAGCTATTGAAAAAATCTGAAAATTACCATCCTGAGCTAGTGTTGTGAGAAGCGTCCCCTTGTATTTACCATTAATAAACGTACCGTCTACGACCAAAAATTTTTGCATGAAAGCAAACCCAGCTATGGATGCACCAAACGAAAGGAACACATACATGAATCTTCCACACACATCGATTTGAAGATGCGAAAATGTACCCGGATTTTCCCTTCTTATCATGTATAAGTAAGAAGGAAACTTCTCAAACCCAATCTCAAGTGTTTCCTCATCAATTTCCCTTGCACTTACCAGCGTCTTATGTGACTTCCAATGTGGCATATGTCCACATGACCATTCGAATAAGTCAGCCATCATAAATTAAGTCAGTCAAATTGAAAACTTAACTCAGCCCTAACGTTACAGTAACTCAGCCTTTATGTTAAAATAACTCAACATTACTATTAATATAACTCAGCCTACCGATAATATAACTCAGTCCAAATCTTTTAAATAATACGACTAATACATTTATACCAAACTGCTTATTGAAAACATAACCATTCGAATAAGTCAGCCGCATCATATAATTAATTCAAATACATTGAAAACATAACTCAACCTTTATATTAAAATAACTCAACATTTAAGTTAATATAACTGGGTCTATCATTAATATAACTCAGACCCCCCCCCCCCACAAAAAATACCTCTATACCAAACTGCTTATTGATAGCTATTCCGATACTTGCAGGTAGAATGGACGGACCAATGTCGCTGAGAAAGTCCCTGTAAAACTGTCCTAAAATATCCGGTGTTGCTTGTTTAATCAAATGGAATGATGAGTTACATAACATGTATGTTTTCCATCGCAAATACGGACGAAAAATGTCGGGGAAACCCCTTGTGTAGAAGCACGAACTCTCTAGGGACATCCAGGTACCCAACGGTTAACAACCAATATTTTTGTATCAGATTTTTCTACATCAAAATCAAATTGTTCTCTCAATGCAAGAAGTTTCAGTTGTCTCACCAACTCGGATTTACTCTCGTCTCGTTGCCCTACCGCAATGTGTAGCGAATCCATCTCCGACCTTAAAGCTTCTGGATTCACATTGCACTGGCTCATCGACCAGTTATGAGATCTCTTCTTTGGAGGTTGCGTCGTTGAATCTTCGTCTTCTACTATAGACTCACAGTATGAGAAGTTATCATCTTCAGACGACGCACCATCCGAGTCGTCGAACATATCAAATCGGCTGTCAAATTCATCATCTTCTTCAACCACTTCATCTTCTCCGCCTACTTTCTCTTATTCTCCTTCCACTTTACTATAGCAGTCATTGTCATTGTCCTCAAAACGGACACCATCATAACCCTCACTGTAAACATCGCTATTGTCTGAGGGTACTCTTTCTGAGCTAAAACTATATAACCTTTTACTCTTATCTCTTACTCCATCATTCGAACTAACTTTGCCATATGTTTTCTCCATAATCTCCACGTAAAGACGTACAGGTTCGATTTTCCATAGGCTTAGAAAACCTTGCAACTGTCGAGTATTAGAGACATAAACTGGTGGAGTATCGTGCGCCATTTTTTTCAAAGCTTTATTCGAGAACATGTAGCTTAGCCAAATATGATGCCTCGACTCATTCAATCCGTAATCATCGAATACCAACTTTTCTACTACTTCGCGTGTTTTTTTCCCATTTATAAGAAGAACTCTACATCCTCTATTGTCGGTGTCGAATACATATCTGTTTTTCTTAACCCAGTTACCGGAAACAATAAGTACCCGATCCATAAGTGATGCGGAGAGAATATACAACCAACAAAATATATATGCTCGCCAACACAGATGATGTAATCGTCCGCAACTTGAAAGGAAAAAGAACATTGGACTGGTCTCCAAACGAGGTTTAAATTCTGCAGGGTCAACACTTGGTGTACGCGAGAAGTATCATCATTTTCATGTATACTCGACGTCGTCGTAATGACTTTATACTCCTCAGTAACTTGATCAAAACCGATGAAATTTATGGTCTTCCTTCTAGTAATCTTTACATAAGGCAATAACATAGATTCACCTGTGGTCGGATTATAAACTGCGACTATACATGTCTGCTCATTACCTACTCAATCCCAACGGGTTATACACAATAGACCGCAAAGCTGAGAGCTAATATGAGAATCTGGGTGAATCGAATGGTGTTTGAGAGAAATAATAGGTGCGCCAAGCATCTGATCAGGT
>OVBE01016073.1:0-11122 GCA_900406425.1 Iberis pinnata | reverse complement strand
ATGATGATGATGATGATGATGATGATGATGATGATGATGATAATAATAATAATAATATAGAGATTGATCATAAAAAATTTCTTTGATTACTTGGATTTTTTTTTTTTTTTTGACAAACCAAGTGGGTAATTCTTAATGAATAACGAAAGAAATCAATTACTTGGATTATATTATTTAGGGAAAATTCCTGAAAAATACCTCAACTATGAATTTTTGCCTAAAAAATACACGAACTTATTTGGCTCCCTATTTAATACATATTGTTATTTTAATACACAAAGTATTCAAAATCGCAAATTAACTACATGACATTTAACGGAGGTTAACTCTGTTAACTAAATCGTGAAATGGCTGGTTAAAAGTTACTCTTATAGTTAACTAAAGATTGTGAAAAGACTTTTTTTGCCCTTAATAAAAAAAACTCAAAATCGAGTTGGGAAAAACCACAAAATGAAGAACTCTAATTCTTTTTTGCATTTTTCTTGGATTGTTTGTCTTCGACTCAACCCATCAAGCAAAGGAGTTCTAATCGTTTGTCTAGTCTCCATTTCTTCTTCTGTTGATTCGAAGAAGACGAAGAAGAAGAAGAACAAATCTAGCAAAAATCATAAACCTCCTGTTTTTGACTCCAATTATTCTTTTGTTGATTCGAAGAAGACGAAGAAGAAGAAGAACAAATCTAGAAAAAAATCATAAACCTCCTGTTTTTGATTGTGAGTGTTTCGATTGTTACACTAACTATGAGATTCTTCGCCAAATCGTGAGCTAATCCACGGAATCATTGAAGCTTTTGAGGTTGTTACACTTAACCCTTTCTTTAATCTATAATCTCTTGATTTAACTAGTAATTAAGAATCTATGCTACAAATGTCAAATAGTGAAGGTTCATTATCAAATTGCAGACACATCAAAAGGAGGATGAAGAAGAAGATTGTGGAGAAGGGATGAGGATAGAAAGATCTGGAGATGGATTTTGGAGATGGATTTGTAATTAGATTGAAGTATTCTTTTTTTCTAATTGATTTTGGTTTGTCGGAAAAGAAAAAGATTTGATGGTGGATCTATTCAATTCCATTCTCAATCTGATAAAGTTATGTTTTTTCTTCTTTTATTTTTTGTTCTAAAAAAATTAATAATCCATTATCAATCTGATATTTTATTTTTGTTGTTATTTATGTTCAATATATTTTTTCCCAATTTAATTTTTTTATTTTACAAAAGAGGTATTCAATTTTTACCAAGGATAAAAAAGTCTTTTCACATATAATAATTAACCACAAGATTAAAAATTAACCAGGATAGTTATCCTCTGTTAGCTCCGTTAGACGCGGTGTAGTAAATTTGCGATTTTTGAAAGTTTAGGTATTAAAGGAACAATATTTAATAATCTGTGTATTAAAAAGGTAGCCAAATAAGTTCGTGTATTTTTTAGGCAAAAGTTCAATAGTTGAGGTATTTTTTAGGAATTTTCCCTATTATTTATTACAACAGATAGTGTACATAGTTAATAATATAGATGATTATAAAATTTGGGGTTGATTGGTTAAACCGGCCCAACAAACAATCTTTTGATGCCAAGTCTGTCTCGGTCCGGTTTCAAGAACATCGCCCAAGAGGTTTTCTTCTTCCTCCTCCTCCTCGACGGGACTCAGTCATCTCGCTATGGCCAGCGAAGAAGACAAAGCCCTCGAAAATCTACTCGACGAACAGCTCAATGACCAAAGAGAATCTCTTTCCGCCATCGACGAAGCCCTAGCCTCTGACCCATCTAATCCCGAGCTTCTCTCGGTAATATCTTTTTCTCCAAATCAGATCCCATCTTTTCTGGATAATTAAGACTTCTACGATTCGTAGCTCCCTCTTCCGTTCATCACTAACGATGTCAGTTATTGAGTCGTGAATTTGTGATTTGAATGAGCTCTGCATCATNATATATATATATATATATATATATCGACTAGTCGACTGTGTCTGTTTTGTATTACATGAATGTTCATTATGTATCAAGAATAGCTGTAATCTGGTGGTTTTTGTCTCTAATAAGGTCCATGAAGAGCTTCTCCGTGCAATGAAGGAGGCAGAGGAAGGTCTTTTTCACTTAAAACGTGCTCGGTTATTGCAAGAAGCTGACATTGTGTTGCATGGTTTGAATCATGATGTTGCTGGAGTCAAAGCTGAGCCAGAAATATCTGAAGAGAAAAAAGATCTGGATGGATCGAAATGTAGATTCCAACACACTGATGGCCGTTGGTATAATGGTCGCATTATTGGGTTTGAAGGCTCTGATTCTGCAAAGATCTCTTTCCTTACACCTACCTCTGAGAGTATGATGGTGAGATTTTATCATGTTTTGTTGACATTTCCTTTATCAAACTATTATAATATATGTTAGGTGTTTGCATCAGTTGTTATATTTTTTGGAATGATCCATTGGTCCTTTTCTTGCAAGATTTCGAAAGAGCAAGGCTAGTGTGGCTAGAAAAGCCTCAGCTTTGCTTTTGTAGTTAGCACATAACTTTGACAGAGTCGCTGATGTCATTGTTACAATTGGTTCGTTGTGACTCAGATACTAATGCTGTACTGCTCTAGTGCAGATGTGCAAGTTTTTCATACAACAGAGGTGTCGGTTTGGTGGTTCCTGTCGCTTGTCACATGGTATGAATCAAGCATAGCTAGATTTAGAAATTATTTACTTTTACTGTTTGTTTGCAGTATATGTTCTCATACAGTTACCAGTTTAGGATTTTTGGAGTCATTGTGGTTGTTAACTGCAAGATATCAATGCAGGATTAGATGTGCCACTATCTTCTCTGAAAAATTATGACCAGACTGAGTGGAAGCAATCAATGGTTGGCTCCAAAATTTGGGCAGTTTCTGGCAGTAAATACGACATATGGAGGAAAGCTGAACTTGAATCATGGGATGATGAGCAACAAGTAGGCGGAGTTGTGTTTGCAGATGATAGAAGCTCTTTGAAGCTAGGATCTGATGCTATTGCATTATCTGAGTATGCTCAGATGACTGACGATGATGAGGAAGAGGAGGAGGAAGAAGGGAGTGCTTCGGATTCTGCAGAAGAATCTGTTTCAAGTGAATGTGATGAAGAGCCTCCACAAGGCATAGGCTTTTTAGAAAGCACAAATCAACTGAAAGGCGCCCAAACTGACACCAACTTATTTGCTAAGTGGGAGAATCACACCAGAGGAATAGCTTCGAAGATGATGGCAAATATGGGTTACCGTGTAGGGATGGGACTTGGTGCTTCTGGCCAAGGGATATTAGACCCCATCTTAGTAAAAGTACTTCCACCAAAACGGTCACTGGATCATGCTCTTGAGCATATAAAGAACGGAGAAAGTAAAAGCAACGAGAAACAAAAGAAGAAAAGGAGTAGAGGTGGGAAGAGGAAGCGTGAGAAGAAGTTTGCAGAGGCAGCTAGAGCAGCTAAACGAGAAAAGGAATTAAAGCCAGATTTGTTTAGTCTTATCAACGATCAAATTTTTTCAATGCACCATGAGAAAGTAAATGGCAAAGAGTCTGTGAAAAAGACACAGAACAAAGGTCCAGTAGACAGAAAAGATCTGGTTGCATACGAAGACGATGTGAAGGACTTAAAGTTACAAGTGATGAAACTAGAAGAGATGGTGAACAGGAACAAAAAGGATAAAATTGTTTCAGAGGCTGCGACAAGAAGATTGAAAGAAGTGCAAAAGGCATTGGCTAGTACATTAGCAGCTCAAGCATCTGCCTCCAATGCTGTAGAAAGCAAAGAGAAAGAGAAGAAATGGCTTAAGTTTTAAAACATAGAACCTTAAGCTAGTTTGTAAAATTGAGGGTAAACACCGGAACCTTCAGGATTATAATTGTGTTTACAAGCAAAACAGTATTCCATGAAGTACATACAGTATGAAGAAGAGGAGAGGAACATTTTCATAGTCTTCTGTGAGTTCTAATGAAGTTATTGGTGTTCATTTTTATAGCTGTTAAGCAAGCATAAGCTGCAGCCGAGCACAATGCAGCTGAACCTAACAGTGCAGCCTTCCACTGTCTACCAACCACCAGAATAGCCACAGCCATCAAGGCCACTGCTGCGGCAGAGAGGATATTTTTCCAAAGTTCAAAAGATTTAATCACTTTGCTACAGCTTCTACAATGAATCACATGCCTGAAGTACCGGTTAGCCAAATTGGGAGCGTGCATAGTTCCAATTCCACCTTTTGCAGGGTAAGAAGCTGAAAGACCTGCAATGAGACCTGCAGGGGCGTGTTCCACTACAGGAGGGACCTCAGGGGGAGATATGGTCCTATGTCCGAAATGGTAAGGCATCCCGTGACCAACTTTGTCCATCCACTTTCGATATTCAAGAACCCATGTGTCTGATGACTTTAAATTTAGATATAAGTCCTTAGTTGGTACTTTCTCCTTCATAAGAATCTCGTTTTGAGACGATAGAAACCCCATGTCCTGTTCAAAGACCTTGCAGGCATTCTGATGCCAGAACCATAGAGGTAATACCTGAACCAAAGGCGATCGTTTCGTGACCCCAAACCTAACAATAAGCATAGACTTCCCTTGTCCTGTAGGTCTACAAAGAAACAGCCCTGAAAAGTAGTTCGTCACCCCGTCCTTGCCTTTAAACTCACGATTGTTCTGTAGAACACAAGGAGCATCAAACCGGAGTAAATTACTTCCTTTTCCATCTTTCTCACGTCCCCAAGTTCCTGCGAAACCCCGGTTGGTTCGCTCGGTGACCTCAAAGACCAGCGGCTGGGCATCTTCTCTTTTGGCAGTGAAGTCCGTTCTGTCATGAGAGATAGGAACATGAGCAGGATCCATCAGATTCTCTAGAAGGATGGAGTGGTCATAAGGTAGCTCATGAGTACCGGATATGTCAAAGAAACCAGGTCTATCAAAATTCTCAAACCAAGGAAGCTTATCAAGGATCGGAGGGGTCTTTGTTGACATCCAAACCCATACAACTCCCTGTGAATCCTTAACCTCATAGGTCTTCACACAAGCTGCCTTTGGAATCTTAGCACTCGCAGGAAGCTGTTTAACAAAAAAAAAAACAGCAGATTGTAAACAACAAATCTCCGATTGTGTTATACTCAGAAACTCTTTAGCAAACCTGAGGAATTTTAACGCATTTGCCATCTCCTTCAAATTGCCAACCATGGTACAGACATTCCAATCTCCCATCAATCAATTGTCCTTCAGACAACTTAGCCAACCTAAAGACAAGTTGAACGAGTGGTCGGTATTTATCAACAACAGGTTAAACAAAAAAGTAAAATGTGTGGTTGTGATTAGCTAGTAACAACTCACCGATGTGGACACCGATCCTCGTAACAGCGAAGCGTTCCTTCACCATCTTTGTACAAAACAATTTGGCGATCAAAGACGGTTAGGCCGAGCGGTGCATCGTTGGGGACGTCTCTGGTGAGGTACAATGGGTACCACTCCTCCGTCCAATCATAACTAGCAACCTCCACACGTCTCTCTTCTTCAGGTGTGAGGCTTAAGAGAACATCTTCTCCTTCGGTTTGATCAGCCACGACGGTACCGGCGGCGGAGGAACGGGGGAGGAGACGAAGGCGAGATTTGTTGAGTATGCATGATCTCTGATGGAGTTGAAAGTGGTTAATGGGGGTAGGTAGCTTAGTGAAGAAAATGGGAGAAGTGGATGTGAGCTGAAGAGGAGAGCTTAGAAAAGGAGCAGCCATGGGGGAGGGATCTTGAAGAACATAATGGAGAAAATTCGATTCGGAAATGTGGTAAATAGATGGCTTGATAATTCCGTTGGACGTCGTTCCACCACAGAGACACTTTAGTTCAAACGACGTCGTTTGTCATTTGATCATTTTGTGCATTTTTCTTTTAACTCGATTCTCTTTTTTTTTGGTGCTAAAGTGACATAAGAAAATATTTATAAAAAAAAACTTATGAGTTATATCTTTATTTATTTTCATTTGTGACAAGTAAATCTTTCTAGGACACATAAATAATTGTTTTTATTGCTGTTAAAAAAAATAATAATAATTGTTTTTATTTTTAAATTTATATGTCAATATAAAATTTATTTTTCAAATATGTAAAAGCCAATATTTTTAATTTAATTAATCATATTTTATAAAAATATTTCAAAAAATCAAAATAGTATTTTTAAAAAAAATTCAAATAATATTTAGAATCAGATGTCGAACTCGTTTTAAAATGTCAAATTGAATTTTAAAAGTGTGGAAGTTAAATAATTGTGTTTGGGTTCACTAATCCAAATTTAGGATTTAGTTTTGAAGGCGGTGTGAGATTTGGTTTGGGTTTATGATTTTAATCATTTTCAAAATGAATTATGGGCATATTACTTAAGTGGCATAAGGAAAAAATGTTTTCATTAGACATTTGGTTCTGTTTGATCAGTTTTTGTTATGAAGATTTCTGCCTAACCTAGATCTTTGATCCGAGTGTCCAGGCTTTTGAATTGTTCTCTTCTTCGGCTATTTCTTCTCGGTTGATGGTTTTGATAGTTTTACTTGCAGAGCTCTTGAGCCTTTGGCTTAGGTTGAAATAGAAGGTTGAAGTTAGATATCCGACTGTTTTCATCTTTTCATAGCTTCCTGTTTTTTTTTTTTTTTTTTTGTCAATTTCATAGCTTCCTGTTTATTGAGTATTAAACTTGAAATTAGGGGTGTTCTTAATGAAACATTTATAATTAAAATTACTAGTTTTCAACAATTTTGATGAAAATGTTTTTTTTTTAATAACTATTCTAGGTGGTTCATTTGACTCAGTCTTCCTTTAAGTAAATCTACTTTCGGTAAAAAAAGACTGGCCCATGAGTCTATAATATCCTAGTATAATAAAAAAAAATGATATATAAAAAGTTTTCCTAATATTGAACCCAATAATTTTGGATCATAAAAATGAGGTTACCAAGCAAGTCTATTAGGATGTCTTAATGAGTTCTTTAATATATTTTGAATGTATCTAGGGGAAAAATAAATAATTAAATTAAGATAATACAAGAGCTAATTTTTAATTAAACAATGAAACTCTGACGTGTCGCTTTGTGATTCGTTCAGTGGTTTTACATTTTTTTTTATATACCTATCTATTTGTCCTTCTATAGAACTATGGTTACAAACAAATCTTATTTCAAAAGATCATTGCTATTTTATCAGATTAACTCACATTTGATTAGTAATTTAAATTTAAGAGTTGATCCTATGAGTCTTTGTATTTAGCACTTTACGTCAATTTATTTGGTATTATCAAAAACTAGTTCCATATTGGGGACATAATTTCTCATTAAAAAAGTTGTTTGGTGCAATTTAGTTTTAAGTTTGAAGTAGTAACTCGAGGTGTATTGAAGGTTTTTGAAAATTTGTGGGGTTTTTGAAATGAATATCACAGAGCTTCTGGCTAGATAAAGAGGATGGGAAGAGGTGTATCGTGTTATCTGCGATGAACATCTCAATCATTTAGGGAGATACTCCTCATTATTGGTGGAACATCTATAGCAAAATTCGGATCTGATTAAAATTATAAATTTTGTATGAATTCACTAAGAATTTACATTTTCCTTTCTTAATATGTTTTTATGTCATGTATTTATCACTTTTCAATAAATAATTTTTATGTTTTCGAATTTATTTATTTTATTAAGAATCTCTCGGGTTCTACCGATGGAAGACAAAAATAATAAATACTTGTTGGAGTTTTTTAAGTGTTTAAAGATATAAAAAACAATTAAAAAATTACTTAAGAAACTATGGAGAACTTCTTCAATAAACATGCTGAGCCAAACATGTTGGTAAATAAGTGTGGTTTAGCTAGATCATTTTCTAAACGTTAGAAAATGATCTTTAAGCACACGAAATTTACACATTTTTTTTACTTTTTTTCAACATTTAACAAATTTAATTATTATTAGATTACATATTATCTCTATTTTTTTGTTTGTTCTTCGTTTTTGACCAAAACCCATGATTTTTTATTTTTGCTATTTTCCGGTAAATAGCAAAAAAAAGCTTTAGATAGATACAAAACCTTATGTAACACTTTATACCCTAAATATAGGATAACATTTTTTATTTTTTATGTGTGAAACAAGTTTGTCTACAACTTTGCAATTTACATAACAATTTGCAGCAAACTTTGCGTTTACAAAGAAAACTTTGCATTTATTATTGTTATTTTCTTATGATCCTGATATTCGGAGTCTCGAAGAGTTTTGACTAGGTCCAAAGTGTTTGTAGTCGTCAAAAGTATTCAGTTTAATTGACAGTGGCAGACGTCGAAGATATTTAGGAGGACCACCGAAATACACCTCATTTTAATTGATGGTAACTAGGATTCAAAATCAGATGACAAAATTCACAGTTATAAGCATTTTATCACCACAGTTAGAAGCTCCGACTAGCATTTACAAAACAAACTTCTATTTACAAGTTTGCCAATAACACTGTCGCAAACTGATGTAAGTTTGTCATCAAATTTGTCCCAAAAAAAAAATTGACAAATTTTGTTGGAACTATCTAGTAATTTCACAATTTTTGAATTTTGTTCTCTAAAATTTATATGTTATTTTTCCTAGTACTCCAAAGAAAGAAAAAAGGATTAGCGTGAATGTTTTATTAGAAAATAAAAGAAACGCGTCCGAACAAAAAGTCTAATACTATGTCATAATATTGGAGAAATTCATATTCCAAATTTGTGTTTCTTTTCCTAAAATACTCCGGCATGCAGTGGCTGCTCATACACTTACGAAGGTATGTTTGCATTCACCCTTTCAACTTGTGGCATTAACTCTTGTTTTGCACATTGATGATTGCGTATGTCTATTGATGGATGAATAAGAGAGTAAGAACTGTCATTAATTTCTCCTGACTCAACCATCTCTCTCTCTTTAACACCAAGACATGCAATTTACAGTTATCATTTATCACAACATCTACCTCTTTTCTTTCTTCTTTCTCTCTCTTTCTTTCTCTGTACTAAGTTCACTTTCCCTTCTTCAAAGAGACACATCAAAGTATGACGTTTCCATTTTCTTCGTACAAACAAAAATCCATCTTCCTCTCATCTCTTCTTTTGCTTCTTTATCTTTCCTCTTCTTCAGTAGCTGACCTTTCTTTCAACTTCTACGCCGGTTCATGTCCTGCAGCTGAGTTCATAGTCAGAAACACCGTAAGATCTGCTTCAACTTCTGATCCATCACTTCTTGGGAAGCTCCTCCGTCTCATCTTCCATGACTGTTTCGTCCAAGTATATTAATACTTACTTTGCTTCTCTCGCTTCTTACTTCTTTCTTGGATTACAGAACTGAGATTTTTGTTGTCAGGGCTGTGATGCATCAGTGTTAATTCGAGGAAACGGTACAGAGAGAAGCGATCCTGGTAACGCGTCTCTTGGAGGATTCACTGTTATAGAAAGTGCCAAAAATGTCCTCGAAATCTTTTGTCCTGGCATTGTCTCTTGTGCTGATATCCTTGCTCTTGCTGCTAGAGACGCCGTCGAAGCTGTAACTATTTCTCAACTTTTGAGATATAAGAACTCTGTTTCTTATTGTGTAAACATTGTTTTTTTTTTTTGGGTTCGGACAGCTGGGAGGACCAGTAGTCCAAATACCGACAGGAAGAAGAGACGGGAGGGTCTCAATGGCAGAAAACGTCAGACCAAACATCATCGATACAGATTTCACAGTTGATAAGATGATCAATGTCTTTTCCTCTAAAGGCTTATCTCTTCAAGATCTTGTCGTTCTCTCTGGTATGTATGTTTCTTGTTTTTTTTCAAAGAAAAAACAGAGCTTTTCTTCTTCTAATCTCTGCAACTTAATATATTTATTATTTGGTTTTAGGAGCGCATACTATTGGAACAGCGCACTGCAACACATTCAACAGCAGGTTTAAGAGAGATCCCAGAGGCAATTTCGAACTCATAGACGCGTCTCTCGATAACTCCTATGCACAAACACTTTTGAACAAGTGTTCATCGTCGGTGAATACGGTTGTTAACAACGATCCAGAGACATCGACGACGTTTGACAATCAGTATTATAGGAATCTGATGGCGCATAAGGGTTTGTTCCAGACGGATTCGGTTCTCTTGGAAGATAATCGGACGAGGAGGATTGTGGAGATTCTTGCAAATGATGAGGAGAGCTTTTTCGAGAGATGGAGTGAGTCGTTTGTGAAGATGAGTGTGATGGGTGTGAAAGTTGGAGATGAAGGTGAGATCAGACGTTCATGTTCTGCTGTTAACTAGACGCTGGGGATAAATTTGGCAAATAGTGTGTGTTTTACTTTACTTGTATGCTCTTAAGTTTTGTAACTCCATTTCTTTATTTATTTTGGATCGCCGATTTATTTCACCATAAAGAATAGCAATCTATACTTTTTTTAATCGTATTAGTCAATTTTATTTAGAAAACCTCATACTTAAAGATTCGTTGTAATTTTCTCCAAATTTAATTAGGCCACTTAATCACGATTTGACCACTTAATTATGATTTAAAATAGTGATTACAACTCTTAATCAAATCACATAACTGTATTATTTTATAAAATTGATTTGGGGTTTTCTCGATTTAGAGTTCTTCATTAAGCTTGGTGTCGTGAATGAAGGATTTCGAGAGTGAGGGTTGTAACAGGTCAAATCGAGAGTGGCGAGTGTTTATTGTGAACGAAGGATATTCATGAAATTCTAGGAGTTTATGAGTTGAAGAAAACGATTTATAGAGTGAGGATGTATCGCGCATTGAGCTTAGCGTCGTTTGAGTCTGGAGTAGAAGAAATGGAGCATGAGTATCGTATATTGAGTGATGAAGAGGCTGTTGATTGCCATGCAAAACCAGAAGAAGAAGACCGTAAAGGTAAGACTAAACTTAACGAGATAGTGAGAATGAGGAGGATGTAGCTGATATGTTTGAGTATGAGATTGATGAAGCTCTGGAAGAATTTGTAGACGAGTTAATGAGGGAACGTAATTCCATTCCCGATAGCTCAGATGATGATAATGATGTCTCAGACATGAAAGAAAAAAGGAGGATGAATAAAAGCAGGGTTAATGATAAACAGAGATTTGCTAATCTATTGTCTAGCAAATACTTAAGTTTAATTAT
>OVBE01016071.1:0-11122 GCA_900406425.1 Iberis pinnata | reverse complement strand
TGATGTTGGATTTAGAGTAGGAAACAAACTTTTAGTTATGTGGTGGTTAACAGTTCTTTTATACTGGTTGTTTAGGATTAGTATCTTTTAAGTTTTGATATCTATGCTTAAGGTTGCTGAGATTCTGCAAGTTCCTGTGTGTCCCTTTTCAAACCTCTTTTCTGGATTTTCTTTTTGCTTTACTTGAGGACAAGCAAAGATCTAAGTCTGAGGTAGTTGATATCACTCGATTTTAATGCTTTTTAGTGGGTATTTAAACTTGCTATTTGGCATTATCCGAGTGTTTTCCTTGTAGCTTTGGCATATTTTCAGGATTATAGGTGTTTCGAATGTTCTAGAGCAAAAATATGGATTTGTGCACAAAATGGATGCAAATTGGCATATGTAGATTCAGAATCCAGCAGAAGGGTCAAAAGTTTACCAATGCTTGAAGTTGTTCCCGTGGATGGATTTAGCTAAAATTTTGACACAAGATAGCCACGTGAGTTAGCTTTCATATAGCGATCCATTGGAGAAATTCAAAGTTATGGCGATTTTACTGAAGACTGGTCAAGCTGTCTCGCAGAAGAAGCATGTGCAGAATATGTGACGACAGATCGATTGATCCGGAAAGGGATCGATCAATATATCCGGAAAGGGATTGATCGATCAAAACCTCCTGGAAACTTACGTAAAATGAGATCGATCGATCCGGGAAGGGAACGATCGTTCCGAGCATTCGAGAATCACTAAAAATCATCCAAAATTACAATTTTACCCTCAAGACTCTTCCTTATTGGTTTTATTTTATTTTTTCTTGTTTTTAGCCCTATAAAAACCCTTAGGCTAGGGTTTATTTGAGGAGATTCAATCACTTCTTATTTTAGAGAGTTTTTACAAAGGGACGAATCTCATCATTGTGTTCTTGGAGAAGATTTCTAAACTCTGTCTTTTATTTATACAATTTGGTTTTTGAATATGTGTTCTTTATGATTTTTGTTTATTTTTCAATGTATGAGTTTCACTTGTTAGGTTTTAGGGTTTCTCCTAGGAAAACCAGGTTAATCATTAGGGTTTGTAGAATGGATTGAAATTGTTAGGTTCTCAGTCTAGATTTGTTACCAATACATGAATTAAACAGGCCATTTAGTTCATTAATATTATATTGATAAACACAAAGGGATTTGGTTTAGAGATCTGACCTAGTCTAGATGAGTAAGTGCCTTTTCTTGCGGGAGTATTATCTTAGGGGCTTATGAATATATCGAATCTGAATTGAAAAACATGTTTGAATTATCTAAGTACAGCGGGAGTTTATCTTTAGTAATTCGAACATAGGGATTTAATACTTTGGGAGGAGATTAGTCTAGCTTTTATCTTTTGAGTTGGGAACTATTTTCAAATAAAATCGTGCATGTTAACCTTGACTTTTAACCTGAATACATGTGGAATTCCCTATTTCCTAGCGTTTTCGTTATTTGCTTTACAACCGTTTTTACTTTATAGTTATTGCTATTTTCTATTCAACACCATCTTTTAAATCTGTTCCTACCTAGATTAGATTTTAAACTGAGAGTCGTACATTCTTGGTCTATGTGGATTCGATCCCTCATATACTACTGCGTTTGCTGTGCACTTGCAGTGAATATATTTGGGTTAAAACTTGAGTGTATCAAAAGCTTCAAACATAACTTTGTTGTTGGCAGACAGATCAATTAGGTATCCTATCGACATCCTGGAAAACCTACCTTTCAAGATCAAGGATGCAAAAATACTCACAGACTTTGTGGTATTGGATATGGATGAAGAACCGAAGGATTCACTGATCTTTGGAAGACAAAACCTAGCAACAGTTGGAGCCGTAATAAATGTTATAAAGGGTCACATCAAGCTGAACGTAGGAAGAGGTCCAATAATGATTTTCGACATCAGGAGCAAAACTAAGAAGCTCACCATTCAAGATCAGCTATTCTCTATCGAGAAACTAAATGAGGACAATCATAAGGATGGGTATTCATGTAGTGATGCATCTGAAGATTGATTGGGGAAGGATCCAACACAGTCTGGAATGCACCATGAAGCTTTCAAGCTTATTAAGGAACCAGATAAAGGAGTTTCTGCGGAGTTAAGGGAAATCGGGACATTGGTAATGTCAACTGCTAAAGACAATCTGAAGGGTCCAGGAAAAGGAAGTCCTGAGTTCAAACCTCAACCTCAACGTGTACCACCTTAGAAACCACCTTCGGACACTCCAATTTCTGAAAAATGTTTGGAACCTCGTACCCGAACATTGGAAATCAAGAATGGAGACCAAGTATATTTACTCAACACGAAGTTTAGGTATTATCTGGGAAATGTGGATTCGCAATATTCCAATAACTTCATGATCAAAGAAGTACTATCTAGTGAAGACATCATACTTGCTGTGGAAGTTGATGAAAAACCAAAGCTGGACTACAAGGTTGATCAGAATGGTGATAAAAGAGTTGTCTTGAAAAAGACCTCGGTTCTCTTTGGAGAGCCGTCTCGGGGTCATTAATCCTAAGAACAAGAAGTCAATTTTAGTGACTTAAAACAAGCTCACTTGGGAGGAAGTCCCATGTCTATCTCTGTATATATTTAAATATCAATGCTTTTTAATTTCAGTACTTCATTAATGCATTTTAGTTTTCATCTGGTTTTGGTGTCTTAGGTACCTAGGGGATACATTTTGGACTTTGCAAATGAGGAAAAAAATGAGAAGTGGATCAGCTCGAAATTTAGATCGAACCCTTGATTAAGCCCGGAAAACGTGTTTAAAACGATCGAGCCACCTCAACGAAAGATCAAGCCGTTATCAGACCGTGATCGAGCCACATTACATTTGGATCAATCCAACTATCATGGTCTGAACGAGCCAACTTCAGTGGCTCTATAGTGCTCGAGCCATCCATAACATTTGATCGAGCCATGCTCGATATGACCGAGCCATGTCTCAAGGCCTGATCGAGCCATCTTTAAGCACCTTCGAGCCAAGCAAATTCCCATCAAGCCATTTTTGAGCATGATTGAAATCGAGCCATTTTTGAGCATGATTGAAATCGAGCCAAGCCTATCCACAAGCTTCACCACTTGCCCGCTACCCACCTCATACCAAAGAAGTGTCCTCTCACCTTTCCAAGATTCCCCAACATATCTCATACACCTCCATCACTCCCATGTCACCTCTTTAATCCTCCTCAACATACCACTCCTTTGGGCCTCATCCACATATTTCCACTCACCACTCCTCACTACCACCACCTTAATTTCGACCAAGAAGCCTATATAAGGGAGTCCCTCATCTCTTAAATTCTCATCACTCTAAACAATTCATACTCATTTATCATTCCGTGATCGCATCAAGTTTCGCCAAAACCCTCCTGAAGCTTAAAAGAATCGCCCAAATCGGTTTCAGTCCTTTCATTTAAATTTTTTTCTTCTAAACTTTGAAACGGTTTTCAATCACAAGCAATCCCGTTTAGCTTAAATTCCTAGATCTCTGAAACTTTCGGTTCATAAACTTCCTAATGCATGAACTAGAATTCTCTAATTATCCTTTTTCAAGGCTTAAGTTCTAATTGTTTGTTTCTGAACTTGATGTAGGTATAATGGCATATGGAGGCATGCCAAGCGGTTCACGTGAACAATTGGTTGAAGAAATTTATGGGAGACTAATGCAATTAGACTTCATAGGATCAAGGTTTCCATACACATACACTATGAGCACCCTTGATATCTTGGAAGAAGTCCAAGACATACTGGGGAAAATGAGGATATCCAGTATGCTCACCATGAATCATGAGGCATACCAGGAGCCAACATGCATGTTCCTAGCATCTCTGGAGGTTACCTATTTCTATGATGCTGAAGCTGATACAACTAGGGGAGGTTTTATAACTTATAAGGACTTGGATGGCAAAACCAACATATTAACTGTGGGGCAACTATGGGGTTTCTACGACTTTGACTACATGAAGTACAAACCAAACAGATTCGCCTATGCTTTGGAGGAGGTAGAGTTCGTTTGGGATGAAATAGCGGCCAACGACTTTGAGCCCGGACGGACCAAAAGCTCGAGCATCCTCCACCCGGCGATCAAATATGTGTAGCAAATCTTAGCTAATTCGTTCTATGCTAGAAAAGACACCAACATCGTAATTGCTGAAGAACTGAACTACTTGCGCCTGGGTCTCCATGAACACATATGCCACTCTTTGCAGAACAATAACTTATTTCACCGCGTCTCTGAGCTAAGACCTTGCCCCCTCAAGCTATTCCTGAAGCAACTGTTGACGTTCAAAAACCCTAATTGGGGCACAGGAGGAAGGATGAGACCCGAATTAAGCATTGGGGGTGGATAACACCCATTTTCAAGTATACCCAGGGACCACTTGGTGGAAGTTCTGTGCCATCAAGACTAATGGACATGAACTACCTGACGGAAACACGGTTCATAGTTGGGAACTTGAACTCCCAATTTTGCTATCCATTCCAGCAGACGTTCCTCAACCAAGGAGTTTTCCTACTCCCAAACCGTAGGTGGATTACTTTCGATAGAGCTGAGAATCTCGAGTTCTGCCATGACATTTACAACTTAAGAGAGATCATCTCACAAATGACACCTATGGGATCTGGTATGGACTCCTTTTCAACCCTCTATCTAGATGACTACTAGTCCAATTGGGATAACTGAGGTCCATCTGCATCCACCCTGCCATTGTATAATCTGTTTTCATTCGCATGTGTGCTTTCCATTTTCCGCTTTCCGTTTCCATAAGAGTGCTTTCTATCCTTGTTTCTCATCGTCCTCCTGAACGTTCCTTCGATTTTGGTTTACACAGAGACTGTGTAATTCAAGTTTGGGGGAGATTTCATGAGTTATCTAATGAAATTACATGTTTGTTCCTTTGTCTCCAACTTTTTCATAACATACATAGCATCTATTATCATGTAAAAACCATAAAAATTTGAAATTTTTTCGAAAATTATCCTTCAAAAAGAGAGTGTTCATATAGATGCATCTAGGTTGTTAGACTTATAGGTTGTTCATTTTCATATGCATAGGGAACTAGGAAGATGATAACCTTGTAAGCATGTTGTTTTCTCGGAAAATGTTAGTGCCCTGGTTATTAGTTGTCTAATGCATCATGAAATTGTCTGAAGTAAAACTGCACCTTGCTTGGAATGTGAACTTGCATGATCATTTATCTCCTGAAGCATGCTATGATTTGAAGTTTGCTCCTATCTATTATAACTTAAATTTGAATGTATAATTATCATGTTTGTGTGCTGAATATGAACTCATGGATCCTATCTATTAGAATCCCCACCCTTGAACCTTGCCTTCTTTCAAACCCATAATTTACTACTGAGTGGTAGGTCTTTTATGGAATGAGCTTTGTAGAACGTGTTAGGTTAGAACTTACAGGAATAGGGTCTCATGTAGTTCTAGTCCATGCTTTTTGGACTAGATAGGACTAGGTGGGATTCCATTTTGGATGTTGGTTTGGGTGGAATTGAATGAAAGGGTATTGGTAGGTGGTAAAAAGGAAATGTTAAGTAAGAACCTTAGGAAAGGAATGGAAAAAGAATCAAAATATGCTAGTAGAAAGTTTGGAGGAACAATGGTATGAAAAAGAAGTATGGCTAGTGCAGATTAAGAAAAGTATGTGACAATGAATTCAAAAGGGTAAAACCTAGAAAGATAGTATAAATGAAAAGGTCAAAGGCCATAAGTGTTTACGTAAATAAGTTCCTGAAACATCTAGCAGTCGCTTAAGAAAGAAACCTCTCCTAAGGGTAACCAAAGAAAAGATGGAAAAAGGGAATATGTGAATAAGTTGGATCACTTCAAGTTTCAAATGGTAGATTTAGGACTTTCTAATGGGTAGATACAGGAAACTTATGTTCATTAGCATTTGGTAGATGGGGTTCTATTTCTGTATGCATCTAAGTATTCCTACCTTTAGCCTTATGCTAAAGCTCATTCCCTTTTGAGAGAACCTTTATTCTGAATCATTAACCATTGCATAAAGGGGTCATCTTTACTCCTTAACTTGTCATTAACTAAATGAGTTCATTGAACGCACATGACTTGATCCATGGTTCCTGATTCATGATTGTTAAAGGAGCAAATGAATTTGAATGCATTGTGGAAATTGGAATTGTCAGTGATGAACTGTGATGAGTATGGCTAAGGTTTTTAAGTAGGACGAGCATAGGAATGCATTCTAGAACTAGTAACCAAGACATTTATATTACATGTGTTAGTAGCATGTTTTAGTTCCGAGTTCCCACTTTCAAACCTCTCACCCACACTTCTGAATTATTTGCTTGAGGGCAAGCGAGGATTTAGTTTGGGGGAGTTGATGTCTCTGTATTTTTATGGTTTTTAGAAGTCATTTAGCATTGATTTTTAGATATTTAGGTGTTCATATATCACATTTATAGTTGTTATTAGCAAGTTTGTGATTTATAGGAATTTTTACATTAGCATTTGCATATGCATGCATTTTGGAGATTTTTCAGGATTTTCAGGATGATTTGTGAGAATTCAGAAGAGGAACGGAAAATGCATGGAATGGAACCAGTACAAGGCCCATATCGATCTCCCCATCAAGCCGAATCCAAGTCTGGATCGATCCACACAACACTCTGGATCGATCTCTCCCGGCCAAACTTTCCAAGCTCAGATCGATCTGGCGATCGAGAAAAACCTAAGTAGCCTCGATCCAACACCACATTGGGATTGATCCAACTTCAACTTAGCTTGATCCCATTCTCGAGCCCACTTAGGCCACACCTCGATCCACTTCAACCCTTCAGCTCAATCACAGATCGAGCCTACCTAAACATCCTCGATCTTTAGTTCGATCTGACGATCGAGCCATCTCTACCATCCCCTTCTCCACCTCGACCAAGCCAATTTCTCTTGGCTCGATCGCTAGATCGAGCCAAATCTTGTCTCGGCATAATTTTTACACGGCTCGACCTCAAGCACTTCTCAGCTCGAGCCGAACATGCTCCGACCCGGCCAACTCGAATCAAGAATGGGCCTGACCCAAGACCCAATCAAATGATTGTATTTTGTCTTTTATGTGTTTTATGGCTTCTATTTAACACTATATAAGCCCTAAAACGCCTCCCTTTTAGGAAGTTCTGTTTTTGTTACCATTTTTAGGTTTTTGTTTAGGTTTCTTTTCTCTATATCTTTCCTTTGTTGTTCTTAGTGTTCTTGATGTAAAACCCAGAATCCTTTTAAATTTTATGCTAATCTTCTGTTTTCTTTTACTTTCTTACATAGATTAGGGTTGTGTTCTATCTGGTGCATATTGATCTAAGTTTTTAAGCTTTTAATCTTCTGTTTTAGCTTTGATCATTTTCTTCTATTTGTTACTGTTTCATTGCTGTTCTTATTTTCTGGGTTGTTGTTCTTGCTGTTCTTCATAGTTTGACTTTTGATCATGATGTTTGGTTTTGAAGTTATGATTTCTGTTTTTCTGCTTTCATACCCATGTGTAGTGAGTAGTTTCCTTAAGTTCATGAGGATGGGGTGGACTAGTGTTGATGTTCTGATCTTACTTAAGTACCTAAGCTTGTTTGCATATAGATCTCTTCTGTTTCATTGCTCTTCATGCTGATTTCTTTCACACCAACTGAAATATGATTTTAGGCATTCCAACACCCGAAAAGTGTTCAATGGAATGCCTGATCATGGTGATTTGGACATCCTAACATAAGGGATTAGATGTTTAGGGTGCTTATTGGCTTTAGAAGATTGGTTCTTCATGCCTACTAGCTAGTGTACCGTTAACGGGAGTTAGTCTGGTGATTGCTTAGGATGTTCCATTTATCAAGGGATTGGACTTGGTTGCATATGAATCTACTGTCTATGGGTAGCTCATTTTTTGAGGTATGTTAGGTGCTTAGGTAGATCGGGATGGATCTCTAGTCGATTACCCTTGTCCTCAGGAGTTGCTTTACACTTGATTGCATCTTTACCCTTTTTTCTTTTTATCTATTTTTACTTATCCAGCCTTTTATCCTTTTTAGCTTCTTATGCATGTTTGCTTATGTTTCTTTCTTTTAGTTCTATGCATTCTCTTTTCACTTAGTATCTAGTCTGCTAGTATCAAACCCATTTGGATTGACAAACTTACATACTACAATGACCATGATAGTGTTGTAAGGGATTGATACCTAGAAAAATCCTACTATCAGTGGGACATAGTTACCAACATGAAAAGCTCCAGTTCTTGACACTGAGGACAGTGTTGTCCAAGCTGGGGAAGAATTGGACCCAACTGAAGCTGAAGACAAAAAACCTGTAAAAATTGACTATAAGAAGCCTACACAGTTACCACCAGTTTACAAGGTCAAGCCAGCTTCAACTGAGAAACCAACTGATACTCAGAAGAAGGACACAAATTTCATACCACCACCATATGTTCCGAGATTGCCATTTCCTTCCAGATTCAAGAAGGAAATCATGACGAAGTACAAGGGGGTATTTGAGAAGTATATGAAGGACACTGAAATTAAGGTAACACTTCTAGATGCAACCACTATGATGCCTCCATACAAAAAGTTCATGAAGGATGATATCACCAAGAGAGGAAAAGAAATTCAGGGAATGGTAGTTCTAAGTGAAGAGTGCAATGCAATTATCACCAAAACCTCAATCCCAAAGAAGTTATCAGATTTAGGATCATTTACTTTACCATGTTCTCTAGGTCCTTTGTCATTCGACAAGTGCTTGTGCGACCTATGAGCATCGATCAGTCTTATGCCTTTATCAGTTGCTAGGAAGTTAGGCTTTAACAATTTCAAATCCTGCAATATCTCTCTGGTACTTGCATATCAATTAGTAAGAATTCCACATGGAGTTCTTGAAGACTTGCCTGTGAAGGTTGGAGTAGCTGAGATCCCAAGCGATTTTTTGGTTTTAGATATGAGTGAGGAGCCTAGAAATCCTCTGATTATGGGTAGACCTTTTAGTCACTGTTGGGGCTGTTATTGATGTTCAAAAAGGGAAGATTCAGCTGAATATGGGTAAGGATTTGAAGATGACATTCGATATTCAGGAAGTGATGAAGAGACCAACTGCAGAAGGGGAGATTTTTTACGTCGAAGAGATGGATCAATTCGCTGATGAATTGTTGGAAGAGATTAATGAGGAGGATCATCTCCAAACCATATTGACCAAGAATGAGGATAAGGGGTATCTACACAGTGAATCTTTGGGGTGCAAGATGATATTGGACTCACATGGACCATTGGAGCCTGAAGAACCATTTGAAGATATTCAAGGGTCATAAATTCAGGTGTTTTCGGTTGATGAGAAGATTGACCTCGAGCAGAAACCAAGTCAATTACTTACCCAAACACAAACGGATTCTGCAACATCTAAGGATTCTGAATTCAAGGCACCATATGTGGAATTGAAACCGCTTCCCATAAGGCTAAAGTACACTTTTCTTGGACCTAACTCCACATACCCTGCCATAGTAAATGATGAATTTAGTAATGTTGAGTTGAATTTGCTGTTGACTGAATTAAGGAAGTTTAGGAGAGCTATATGATATTCATTGGACGACATTAAAGGAATATCACCTAGTTTGTGCACTCATAGAATCAATCTTAAAAATGAATCTTAATTGAACCCCAAAGAAGACTAAATCCTATTTTGAAAGAAGTGGTAAAAAAGGAAATCCTTAACCTATTAGATGCTGGTGTTATCTACCCTATCTCAGATAATACTTGGATTTCACCAGTTCATTGTGTCCCTGAAAAGGGAGGAATTATTGTGATCAAAAACGATAGGGATGAACTAGTACCAAATCGAACAATCATTGGTCATAGGATGTGCATCGATTATAGGAAGTTGAATGCTGCTTCTAGGAAAGATCATTTCCCATTACCCTTCATTGGCCAAATATTAGAACGATTAGCGAACCACCCTTACTATTGTTTTCTTGATGGGTATAGTGGATTTTTCCGAATCCCTGTCCACCCTCAAGATCAGGGAAACACCACTTTCACATGCCCTTACGGTACTTTTGCATATAGAAGGATGCCANTTGGTCTTTGCAATGCCCCTGCCACTTTTTAAAGGTGCATAACTTCAATCATTTCAGATTTAATCGAGGAGATGGTAGAGGTGTTCATGGATGATTTCTCCATGTACAGATCTTCTTTCTCCTCTGGTTTGTTTAATTTGTGCAAGGTACTCACCAGGTGCGAGGAAACAAGCTTGGTTCTAAACTAGGAAAAGTGTCATTTCATGTTGAGGGAAGAAATTTTCCTAGGTCACAAAATCTCTGAGAAAGATATAGAAGTAGACAAGAAAAAGATTGATGTCATGATGCAGCTACAACAACCAAAGACGGTGAAGGATGTCAGGAGTTTCCTGGGGGCATGCAGAGTTTTATAGAAGATTAATCAAGGACTTTTCAAAGATACCAAGACCTATGACAAATCTGTTGTGCAAATAATCTGAGTTTGACTTCGGCTCTGAATGTCTAATGTCTGAAAGCCTTCCACCACATCAAGGAAGCCTTAGTATTTGCCCCAATAGTCCAAGCTCCAAACTAGGATTACCCCTTCAAGATCATGTGTGATGCGTCTGATTATGCAGTTGGAGCAGTTTTGGGACAGAAAATAGTTAAGAAGGTGCATGTAATATACTATTCCAGTAGAAACATGGATGATGCTCAAGCAAAATACGCCACGACAGAGAAGAAGTTGCTAGCATTTGTCTTCGCAATTGAAAAATTCAGAAGTTACTTGGTTGGTTCGAAGGTTATAGTCTACACTGATCATGCAGCACTAAGGCATATCTATGGGAAGAAGGACACTAAACCGAGGTTATTAAGATGGATTGTCTTATTTATTGAATAATGAAGATCAATGATTCAGTTTCGGCCAGAATTAATGTCATTCAAAGATTGGAAGTTTACAAGNCTACGAATTTGGGCTTGCGTCCTTCATCAAAGTTGTGGGCCTTGAAATTATCTTTCTAATGGATATAAGATCACCAATTTTGGACTTATGAGTAAAGAGATAAATGCATAAAGAGGAGGAGCGTTTTTCTGCATTAAATGTGCTTTTATATTTCCTAAGC
>OVBE01016070.1:0-11123 GCA_900406425.1 Iberis pinnata | reverse complement strand
ATCCCATAGGTGGTCGGAGGTGTCGAAAATGGCGTCGGGAATACAGAGACTTCCTTCTCCATTAGATATTTGCAGATCAATATGTTGTTGAGTAAGAGATAGGTCAGAGGAGCCAGCAATCGAAGCCCATGAAGGTGGGGGAGGATCCACAGTCGGACTTGCCGGAGGAGGGTCGCCGGAGGCGGCCTGTGCCGGCGGCATGACAAAGCGTGAGGGAGAAGGTAAAATCGTATAATGTGTCGCCCTAGACACGTCAGCAATCGTATGTCAATCAAACCTATAAAAAAAATTGTGCTTGAGGTATTTACTGATTAAATTTAATAAATTCAACTTATAGGACTTTGAAACAATTAAAAAATTAATTCCTTTCTTATTTTTTTTTAACTTTTTTGTTAATACTGTAAGAGGAAGCAAAAAATTCTTTTAGAGAAAAGATATGATTTTCATTTCACTCAAACTTTCAATTACACAGTTGTTCATCTTTTATACTCGGTTACAAAGTTTGATTTTTAGGTATAATGAGCTGTGAGCTGCCACTTGTCTTCATTCCATTTGTTCTATATTCCCAAGAGCATCGAATCTGTTATTCATTGGGATTGAGAATGTTGTGCTGGCTGATTTGTACGGTTCATGCTTTTCACACCGTTTTCCCCTGTTTTTATCTTTTGCAGGTTTTGAGCTGAAGGTTGAAGTCGACCGTTGCTCTGTTTTCTTCTTCGGCTCATTTTCATCATTGGGCTTCGTACTGGCTTGATCCAGCTGCAAAGTGGTGTCGTTTTGAGCACTTGCACTAATATTCCCCCTCAAGCGAAGTGTTGGTGGTACACCTACACCGAGCTTGTGTCTGAGTTGGTTAAAAGCTTCAAACGGTAAAGACTTGGTAAATATGTCTGCCAACTGATGATGTGTAGGTATGTGTTTCACAATTAAAGATCCCAATGCTACTCTTTCTCGCACATAGTGATAATGAGTCTCAAAGTGTTTGGACCAGTTGTGAAATGTTGGATTAATTGTTAGGTAGATTGAAGACAAATTGTCTCCAAAAAGAACATGTGTTTGATGTAGTGGTACACCTAATTCCCGCAATGCTTTACCAATCCAAGTAAGTTCTGTAGTTGTATTTGACAAGGACCGGTATTCAGCCTTTGTGGAACTTCGTGATACAGTTTCTTGTTTCTTGGAGGACCATGAGATAATATTCAGACCAAGAAATGTACAATATCCTCCTGTAGACCGTCTTGTCTCTTTACATCCTGTCCAGTCACTATCAATGTAAGCTCTTAGTGTGCAATCTGTTTCTTTTGTAAAATACAATCCCATTGTAGTTGTTCATTTCACATATCTCAGGATTCTTTTCAGGAGATTGAAGTCATATACACTTGGACTATGCATTTTCTGGCACACATAGTTCACTGCAAATTGGATATCTGATCTTGTGAGAGTGAGTTATTGTAATTTACTTGCAAGGCTACAAAAATAAGTTGGATTAGTGAATTTAGTAGACTGATCAGGTACTTTATCCAATTGCAGAGGTAAGGGAGTTGGCATAGGTGAAAAATTCTCCATTGCTGCAGCCTTTAGCAGATCTTCTGCATACTGTTGCTGAGGTAAGAATAAACCCTCTAGATGTTTGTGTGCTTGTATTATGAGGAAATAATGTATATCTCCCATGTCTTTCATTCTGAATTGCTCATGTAATCTTTGTAACAGGTGTGCTATCATTTTGGAGTTACTACCAGTGACAATTATGTCATCAACATAGAGCAACATGAATATCACATCCTTCTCTTTCTTGCAAATAAAGAGTGATACATCTGAGTTGCTGCATATGAAGCCAAACTCAAGAAGGTAATCACTAAACTTTTTATACCATGCTCTAGGGGATTGTTTTAATCTGTATAGAGATTTATGTAATTGGCATACATAATCTGGTCGGGCTTTGTCCACGAAGCCACTAGGTTGCTTCATATAGACCTTTTCTTCTAAATTTCCATGTAGAAAAACGTTTTTCACATCCAATTGCTTTATGTTTCAATTCATCACTGTTGCAACATGTAGAACTAGTCTTATTGTTGCAGTTCTTACAACTGGGCCATAGGTTTCTAAATAATCAATCCTTTCCTCTTAATTGAAACCTTTGGCTACTAGTCTAGCCTTTAGTTTATTGAGAGAGCCATTTGCATTAAGTTTTGTCTTGAATACCCATTTACACCTCAGAACATTCATGTTTGGTGTATATGGTACAAAGCTCCATGTGTTAGTTTCAACTGCATTTCCTCAGTCATTGCTGCTTTCCAGCCTGAATGTTTTAAAGCTTCAGTAATTGTTCTTGGTTCAGGATAGTCCACTTTGTGAGTGAGTAAGACATATCTGGGATTAGGTTTGTGAATTTCTTGTGATCATAGGATGTTGGTTTGGTTGAGTAGGCATAGCTTATGTTGTTGGACCTGAAAGTGAGGTTGCTGGTACTGCACATATTGGACTTATGGATCTACTTGTTGAGCTTGTGTTACTCTGTAAAGATGAAAGCAGAGTGATCAACATGTCCTGTCCCATTAGGAGAAGAATGAAAGATGTTGCCTGTAGTAACAGGTTCAAAGCCTGACGTACACCCATGACTTTCACTCTCCTCTATGGTAGGCTCTAGTTGAATATCTGATCTAGGTTGTCTAGGTGTAGGAATTGGTGTAGTAACTGGTGTTGATGATGTTGAGACTGGTGTTGGGATCAAGGTAGGATGTACTGTTGAGGGTGGTGTTGGTGTTGAGGGTAAGGGGTCATGTGGACAATCTTAGCGGGTTGAGAGGTGCTGAGAGAAGTAGAAATCATAGTTGCCTGAGGTATGAAACTCTGTTCCCAGGCTGATAGTAAAGGCTTGTTCACTTTTGGTTAAAGATGAACATAAATGTTGTTGAAGGGATAGTTAGATTCATCAAATACCACATGTCTCGAGATGTAAACTCTTCCAGTTGGTGGATATAAACACCTATACCCTTTATATTTGTTGTTATATCCCAAGAATACACAGTTTAGGGACTTTGGCTCAAACTTATGAGCTTGATCTCTAAGGGTTGGATAGCAGGCACTGTCATAGGTACGCAGGGCAGAGTATTCTAGCTTGGTCTTGAACAGTAGTTCATATGGATTCTTATTGTCCTTCGTAGCACTTGAAGGTATAAGATTGATTAGTTAGTTGGTTGTGAAGAAGGATTCTACCCAATATTGTAAATGAACTTTGCTATGAAATAGCATTGTTAGGCCTAACTCAGTAAGGTGCCTGTGTTTCCTTTATGCTAGCCCATTTTGCTGGGGAGTGTGTGGACATGAGATGAACTGTTGAATACCAGACTTCTGTAGGTGAGATAGGAACACATTGTTAGTGAATTCTCCACCACCATCACATTGGAAGGAACCAATTTTAGCTTGAAACAATTTCTCAACTAAGTTCTGGAAATTGGTGAATATAGAGTTAAAGTCTGATGTCTTCTTGAGTGGATAAAACCAACAGTATCTCGAATATTTATCAATAAGGATTACATAGTATCTAGATCCTTGAATAGAAATGACTGGAGAGGGACCCCATAAATCACAATGGATCCTCTTTAATGGTGTTGAAGCAACAAAAATAGAAGTAGAAAAAGGCAGTCTTGAGCTTTTCCCAAGTTGACATGATGAACACATTTCCTTGGTGCTCTTATTTATGAATATAGACCGATCTTTGGAGAGTTGCTGGATAACTTGAGGATTGGGATGCCCAAGTCTGTAATGCCACACTGTGTCACTTGCTGCAGATTATCTAGCTACATGGAAAACCTCATTATTTTTGCCATCCAGCAAATAAAGACCATCAAGCTTTGGTCCTAGGGTCAGGACACTTTGAGTGATTTTGTCCTTAATAACAACATTCTCATCATCAAAAGTGAAAGCTCAAGGATAATCTGATGTAACTTTAGAGACAGACAACAAGGATTTTGTTATCTCTAGACAGACTAATACATCTTTTAGAGGGATTATATTTGATTTAATTGGGAGTGAGGCTGAACCAGTGTGTGTGATGGGTAGGTAGTTTCCATCACCTACCATCACTGAGTCAGATCCATGGTATGGTTGAGACTCCTGAAGATTGTGAGGTGAGTTAGTTACATGAGCTGTTGCTCCTGTATCAGGAAACCATTCTCCCCCTGAGTTATCTGGAACCTCTGTTACCCTCATGGCTGCTAGAGCTGCTGTAACCTCTTGAGATTGATCTTGGTAGCTATTATAAAATCTCTGCATGTATCTCAAAGCATGATGATCTATTCTTCCACATATCTGGCAAGTTGGCCTGTTTTCATCATTAGTAGAGGCTGAAGATCCTGAAGACAATTGATGATGAAAGCCACGTCCCCTGGTGGAAAAGGATCCTCTACCTCTGTTACCAAACCTACCATATCCTTGTCCTCTTTCTCTGTTGGTATAATATCCATTGTTTGGTGCCCTTGTGATGTTAAAGGCTAGATGAATGTTAACAGATGGAGTATCATTGTACTTCTTTAGGCTATCATCATATCCTTTAAGCATGTAGGTTATGTTTTCATAGGTTGGACCAGGGATTAGATCCATTGAGTTTCCAATAGCTGAAATAACAGGCTCATAATCTCTTGTGAGACCATGAATGACAGCAAAACTCTTCATCGTCTCAGTAACTGGACTGCCAATAGAGGTTAACTGGTCGCATATGTTCTTTACCTCTATGATATGTTCATCCATGGACTTATCTCCCTTGGAAGCAATTTGTAACTTTTTCTAAAGCTCAAAGAGCCGGGAGGATGAGACTCTATTAAAGTGTTTAGCCAGATTAGTCCATACCTCTTGTGCTGATGTAGATCCAACTACTACACTAAGTATATCTTCTGTCAAAGATCCTTGTAACCATGACATAACCACTTGATATGCCCTGATCCAAGAGGGAAAAATCTAGGTTTGGTACTTCAGTATTTCTCCCATCAATGCCTGGGACAATGATGAGCTGAAATGGTTTCTGCGCAGCACCATTAACAAACCCCAGGAGGCCTTGACCTTTGAGAAATGATTCAAATTGGGATTTCCACAAAATGTAATTTTTATCAGAGAGTTTGGCAGTGACACAAATTGTAATGTTTAAAGATGGAAAAGAGTAGAGTTCTTCTATGGCTCTGATACCATGTAAGAGGAAGCAAAGAAGATTCTTTTAGAGAAAAGATATGATTTTCATTTCACTCAAACTTTCAACTACACAGTTGTTCATCTTTTATACTCGGTTACAAAGTCTGATTTTTAGGTATAATGAGATGTGAGCTGCCACTTGTCTTCATTCCATTTGTTCCATATTCCCAAGAGCACCGAATATGTTATTCATTGGGATTAAGAATGTTGTGCTGGCTGATTTGTACGGTTCATGCTTTTCACACTGTTTTCCACTGTTTTTGTCTTTTGCAGATTTTGAGTTGAAGGTTGAAGTCGACCGTTGTTCTGTTTTTTTCTTGGGCTCATTTTCATCACTGGGCTTCATATTAGGCTTCATACTGGCTTGATCCAACTGCAAAGTGGTGTCGTTTTGAGCACTTGCACTAGTAAATACTTTTTCTTACTCTTTGTTACATTTAAATTACTGATTTCAATATTATTGCATGTTATTGAACCATAGTTTTTGAGATAATAAAACTATGCCTTAAGATTGGCCTTCTTTAGGCCATGAAGTGTTTGAAGAAAAAAAAACGTTATTATTCATTATTATCCGTTTTAAATCTTTTGGATTGGTTAGCTTTTGAATATGAATTAGGCGAATTATATTTTTTAACCGAATCTTTTTCAGATTTTCATCTTCTACATCGCCACAAGATTCTTGCTACAAATACAAATTTTCTCGTTAAAAAGAAACCACGACCGAAACAATTTAACTTATTTTGTTGGTATTTTATTTCTTTATTAGTTTATAGATTTATACAATATTTTTATGTATAAAAAGCGATGTAAATTTAAATATTAATGTTAACTACAAATATATTCAAAGACAAGAGACAACCATATAAATTGTAATAGTAAAAAGGACGAGTTTTGTGTCAAATTGATTTTTAAACTTAATTTATGAGTTTTTTGTTTGTTAAGGGTCAACTATATATTAAAAAAACATATTGTTTTCTTTTTGTCAACAATATAAATATATCGATTGATGTTGAGATATGACACATCTATCTAGATATATAGTTGTCGGTAGAAATTTATGCTCATATTTCTTATCAATAGTAATGGTCGATTTTATTTATTATAAATGTATTATTAAGATCATAAACAAAATTACAATTCTTTAATTGTTAAAAAATGGTAGATTTCAAATACAGTCTATGCTTTTGAACTATTTAATGTTAAACAGTTATATTCAATCATACTGGTCCAACTATAATCAAACACAACAATATATTGCAGGGTTTAATCAAAGCTTGCATCAACTAAAATAGAAACAACATTGAGTCAACACTTGAATGTACCAAACAATATAAACTTTACAAAGTAATCTAGTCAATTTGAGTATTGGGAGGGTCAGTAATTGTTTCTATGAAAGTTTTGGGTAAGAAATTAATTGCAATGGGAAATTCGAGGTCAATTCAAAGAGTTGACAAATAAAAAAAACAAAAAGTAAATATGTTTTATTTTTTGTGTGTGTTAAATAGTGAAGTGGGTTTGTTGAATGTCTCATCAGTCCATCACTGCAAAAGGATGTCTTGTTCTTTACACAGAGATTTTGGAGGTATATGCTAATAAAATATTACTAATTCACATATTTTTTTTATTCTATCTGCCGGATTAAAAGTAAACCGAACTACAAACCGCTCAAAATCTGTTAAACGGCGAAACTAAAATACAACAAACAAACCAAAAACAACATAAAATTTGTTTATAATCAAAATGTAAAATAAAATTTTATAGTTATACTTACATAACAAATAACAAAACTAAATTTTTATATCACATACTTCTTTTTTTATTATCACTCACAATTAGTTTCGTACCATTTAGTATATATATTTTTTCATATTTAATATGTACTATTCCGCAAATGTTTTTCTACATCGCTTGGTTCGCTCTCATTCTCTTATCAACTAATACAACTAGTTATTTTGTATGAAAGTTGTAGAATCAAACGAGGAAGTATATGAGCAAGACACCAACAACTATAATCAGGGCTGACTTTTATGGGAAGCTGGAGAACTAAGGGTTTCATGTGCATAATTTATATAAATTTTAGGGGTATCAAAAATCAGTTATCATATGTAACACAATTGATTAAATGTGTCTATATGAAGATTCCTTGGGACGGATTCGATTCTCACTTCCTGTCACTTACTAAATGTATATGGTTAAAATATGTACTACCTCTGTTCCTGAAAGGAAGATTTTTTGGAATTTTTACGTAGATTAAAGAAATCAATTTTTATTTTAATTTTTGCTTTTCTTTTAAAAGTTTTTCACCTAAAACATTATTCTTTTAAAAACAAAACTAAATTCTAAAACATCCTCCTTTCAGGAACGGAAGTAGTATCATTTTTGTCCTCAGCTTTAATCATCATATACATTAGAACCGACACAAACTATAATGTGATAGTGCTAATTATGTGAATGATGATGAATCATGATTTAAATGATTGCTTTGGACCAAGCCATATAGTTGCATTAACACCCAATAATAAAGGTATGGTTCCATCGTATGGTCATAAGTCACTTAATATCTCTGTACCAGCAAAATTAGAAAACATAAAAGAAACAGTTTATAAAAAGGAAGATAATTATCCTAGTTTTAATCTAGTCAATCCGGTAGTCTTTCAAGACTCTTATTATTTCATCATTGGCTCCTATTTTAGGCTTTCTTATTCTTCTCGGACTTCGTCTAAGCTCTTGTACTCCTCAATTGTTCTTGGTTTTTGTTGTCTTAGTTTGTTGCTATCTTTTACTTCTTTTGTTAGGCGATTGTTTTCCTCTTTTGGGCTTCGTTTCTCTCTTTTGGGTATAGTTTTCTTCTTTTAGGTTTTAGTTTAGGAGGATTTACCATTGTTCCTCTGAGATCGTTTTTGTATTTCCATTTGGTTATTAATGTTATTAAGACGACAAAAAAATGATAAAAGTAAAATACCCTAGTTTATAAGAAAAAATACCCTAATTTAATGATAAAAGGAAAATACACGTACTAATTGTAGAAGAATGAATGTTCACTGGGATGTTTATAAATACAATACCTAGTGAGATTAGAAGTGAGATAACAATTCCATATAAAGATTTTCGCAAGGTTGGTGGAGGAAGAAAACCAGGCAAAGGCGTTTCTTACTTGACAAGTTAGAAACCCTAACAGAGAAAGTGTAATCGTCAAGTAACAACCATGAATGATAGAGAAAAGCCATTGGTTAACATACTTACGATGCTTCCTAATGATTTGTTCTAAGAGATTATACTATCCAATTTTCTCTTTAGTCTCTAAGAGATTTTCCTCTCTATGTTGCTTACCAAACCCGAACCCAAAACCGAATAGCAATTTGTAATCGGTTCTAATTGTCAATGAAATAAGTATTATTCAACTAAAAGCTTATTCCTGACTCTTTCATTCAAGCTCTCATGGTATCAGAGTTACGGAGGGCACAACAAATCCTGTTCCATCGTCAGCATTAAGTATATTTCAGTGTGTCACCTTGAAGCTTGGTTCTTCAAACTATTTGATATGGAAGTTACAGTTTGAATCATTTCTGTCAAGTCTAAAATTGTTAGGTCATGTTAATGGAACATCAACTCGTCCTGATTCAACAATGGTGGAAAAGACATGCAAGGTCACTAAAGAAGTCCCAAACCCATATTTTGAAAGATGGATGCAGAATGATCAGCTTGTCATGGCCTGACTGTTTGGATCTCTTTCAGAGGAAGCTCTCAGGTTAGTTTATGGGTTATTATCTGCTCATGATGTGTGTTTAGGTCTGGCTAAAAAATATAATAGAGTCTATGCTACTAGAAAGTTGGATTTACATAGGAAGTTGCAATATGCACAAAAACTGCAGAATACCATGGATGGGTATATAACAAGAAATCAAAATAGTGTGTGTGACCAACTTAACTCAATAAGGTTTTTTTGTCTCCAAACAAGAAATGATCTATGGAGCTCTAAAGGGTCTGAGAAAAGAGTATGAGTCCATTGCCACTATCGTAGAGAACTCTGTAGATAACTATCCCAGTCCCAACTTTGAAGACGTTGTGATCTATGGGGACCTAGAACATGTACATTGTGATCTATGAGGACTTTCACCTGTTATTTTAAGCCAAGGATTTTGGTTTTATGTTATATTCATCGATAATTTTTCAAGGTTCACATGGTTTTATCCCCTTAAATGCAAATATGACTTCTACAATACATTTATTCAGTTTCAAAAGATGGTTGAGCTTCATTACATACTATAATTATCACTTTTTAGTGTGATGGAGGTGGTAAATTCACGAGTACAAAATTCATGTCTCATTTAGCCAACAATGGAATCAAATAACTTATCTATTATCCATATACTTGCTGAGAGAACGTATATACACATTAATGAGCTTGGTTTGTCAATGATGTATCACAACAATGTTCCCCATTTTCTCTGGGTTGAAGCCTTCTTTACAGCCGTCTTTCTGAGCAATCTGATTCCTTCATTTATTATTGACAACAACAAAAGTCCACATGAATTGCTGTATGGTAAATCACCTATCTATTCTACATTAAGAGTATTTGGCTATGGCTGTTACCCTTATCTACGACCTTATGCATCACATAAGTTCGATCCCAAATCTTTTACTTTGTGTCTTCTTGGGATACAACACAAAATATAAAGACTATCGCTGCTTTCACCCACCAATCGAAACCCATCTTACTTCATCATTACCGATTTCAAGTCACAAAAACACACCAAATGGATATAAAGTAACATAGAAGGCGTGATGCTTGTACGAATGGCACAACTCATCAAATCTCTCACAAAAACCGTTTTCATATTCTTGGGATGAGCGAAATCACGTGCAGCTAGACACCTGTTCATTTTCTATTGATTGTATCATGCTATAAGAATAACAATTTGTTATGATTGTCAATGAAATAAGTATTATTCAGCTAAAAGCTTTCTCATGACTCTTTCATTCAAGTATCAACATAGACCAATTAGCTCAAGAAAATCTGAAAAGTTTTGGTCGTGATTTCATCTACTATAGACAAGGCCTATAGATTAGGCTCGACATCGGCTAAGTTGTTAATTTAACACCAACACCATTAGAGGTGAATAAGAGAATGATTTGTCTTCGGATGTTAACTAGTAAAATAAATAGCATATAGCCACAAAATTATTCGTGGTTTTCACAAATATTTCGTGGCTATATGCTAAAATAGCCACGAATAGATACGAAAAAATTTGTGTCTATATGATCGTTTTGTGACTTTTCGTGACAAATAATAAATACAACTAGAATTTTACCCGCACTATATGTGGGTTTATGATTTTTAAAAAGTTATAAAATTTAATAATAAATACATAGTTATAAAATTTAATAATAAATACATAGTTATAAAATTATTAAGGCATTTTATACTATCAGAGATTAATGTACATTAGTTGAGTAACGTTATAATTTTTATATTTGTAAAAATGTTTATTATGTGAATTTTGGTTAACAAAATTAATGGGATGTAAATATTATTTATGTTAATATATATGTAAATAAGTTCAAAATCAATAATTTTCATGTATGAGGCAAATATCTATATTCTATGTTATTCAGCTAAACTACATACCTATTTATGTTAACGATTGAGGTTCTAAGTTACATATTATTTAATATCAATGATTTCATTTTATTTAATGAAAATGTAATTTTAGAAAACTTAAAAAACATATTAAATTTATTTTACTCCAAATTAAAAATTTTGATATCCCATCAACAAAGAATCTTAAATTTGAAAGAAGTGCTGAAAAATCAAAATTAGAACTAAATTTAACCAATTTGTTTCATATTTTCTTAACAAATTTCTTATAATTGACATATACTATAATTAAGTTTTATTGTTTTTGGTGTTGACTTATATATATATATATATATATATA
>OVBE01016068.1:0-11124 GCA_900406425.1 Iberis pinnata | reverse complement strand
AATACTAGTACTATATTAAAACAGAAAAACAGATTTAATAATTTCAAACGAATATAATCTGAAATAATATTCGACGAGAATAAAATCAAATACATCAAATGTGCACCTCTATTATATTACTTAAAATACCGTGAATTAGTTACAAATTAACTAAGTCCCACTTGCAGTTCAATTACTTCGTTTTCCTTTCTTTACATTGAAACATTATTTACTTTCATTTAATAACCACCCATAGGGCACAAAATACAGACGAACGTCCATAAAGGCCATTAATACATATATAGTAGAAACGGATTGAAGCAATAAATGGAAGGAGTTAAAGTGTTAACATAGAATAACTAGCAGCTTTAGTCTTATAGAGAGACCTTACTCCTACGATCCTATAAATTATGATGACTTATTCTACTTAGAAATAGTAAGACATTCTAAACTTTATTCATCAATCCTTCCCTTAAACTACAACTAGATTCTTTCCACTTTACACACTTCTTGAGCACAAAGCCGTGCCACTATTAATAGCTTCCCGAAGCAATTAAAAATCAAATGCCCATATTTATAAAAAATGTATATAGCAATAAATATCATAATAAACAAACAAATAAATATATAACAAGGGCATTATCCAAAATACCACAAAAGTGAGTTTGTTCCAAAAATACCACAAATTCTTAATTTTTTCAAAATATCACAATTTTTTTCAAAAATACCACAAATTTGAAATAGCTTTAAACTTCAAATTTAAACCTAAACCCCAAAATCAAACCATACCCTCTTCAACACTAAATCTTAAACTCTATTTAATGAACCCAAAAATAGAACTTAAATTCTAAACCCTTATAATTCATTTTTATTTTTGTGGTATCTTTCGGAAAAAAAAATTTAATGGTATTTTAAAAACTTTTCGGAGTGTGCGGTATTTTTGGAAGTTGAACATCTTTTAGTGGTGTTTTAAGGAATTCCTCATTTTTTAATATTCAAAAACATAGTTTTTTTTTCTTTCATTTTATAAACTTATTCATCAAGTTTCAAAATCAACATTTCTTAGCAATTTTGTTCAATAGATAAGGTAATTAAGTTACCAATCTCTCATATAATATAATCGAATTTTACATTTTACTAGGTCTAATTTTTAAAAATTTATTTCTACATATACCACCAAAGCTGGAAAAATCAGTAGCAAGTTATAAACAATCCATGTTTAAAATAAAAAAAAGCTTTTAAACTTCTTAATTTGGTTCCATAAAACTTCACGTATGATTTTAAATTGAAAAGATAAGTATCTTCTCGAGTGACAAGTTGTCAATAATAAAAAAAATTTCCTCTTAGATTGAGCAAGAACATAATAACATAAAAGAGAAATGATAATATGATTTTTTTTTTTTTAATGCTAATGTTTTCTAGTTATGTATTTTATCTTAATAAATTTTTAATTAGCTATTTGATTACTAACCGCCAATAAGTCTAATAATTGATCTCGTGTAGAGCAATAATCAAAATTTATTGTCCTTTCCTTGACAAGCTCATGAAAAAGTGGTATCTCACATAAATATGTTTCCATAAAGAACCGAGTTCTTTGATAATTTAATGTTAGAGCTATTATCACTTAACATGAGAGGCCGATAGGCCGAGTTTATAATGTTCTAAGGTGAGTATGTGTTTTACTGTAGTCTAAATTGTTTCTTTTGTGAATGTCTAAGACGATAAGCCGAGTTTTTGTAAAAATAGCGTTAGTGTCCGAATGCATGTACTAGAAGCAGTGCCGGTCCAAAGGTATTTAATGCTTAAAGCCGAGAACAAAAATGATGCTTTTTAACAGGAGGTGAGGGTCGAATCCGTCCCAAAAAATCCTCATAAAAGCTAAAAATGATGCCTTTTTGATGCCCATAAAATTTATATAAATTATGCGCCTGAAACCCTTGCTTCCCCAGCTTCCCATCAGGGCCGGCCCTGACTAGAAGGCTGAATGCTGAGAAAACTTAGCTTAAGGCCGAACTGTTAAGACTTTGGCCAAATTATTCAATGTTATGTTGGCTAGTCCGATGATCAATCTTGGCAACCCAAATATCCAAGTGAGCTAGTGAAAATTTGATAAGTTAAAACTGAATAAACTATTAAAGAGAATATTATCTGTTATGTGGCTAAGTGGGGACATATTATACCGTACTCACCAAGTAAATTTTGTTATTTATGCCTCTTTTGTGGTCAAAGTAACAGTGAGAAATGAACAACTTGCGGAATCAAAGTAGTGAAAGGAGGATGATTAAGTATGTTGGGTAGATTAACTTAGTATTGTTAATGCATTTGTAATAGTTTATAAGGAAAAGTGGCATTTGTAATAAGAACTTATTGATCTATATATGAAATTATATGGTTTATATTAAATTCTTGAATTAAGGGTGGTGTTATAGTCAGTGTACATTCAAAAAAATAATGTCTTTTGTAAATTTATTGAATTACAAGAAAATCCTAAAATATTTGATTGCAAAGTTCAAATTAGTGACTTTTATATGTACCACAACCAAATTTAACCGAAGTATTTCTCAAACCTATTTTATGAACTTCTTATTCGAAATTCGCCCGTCTCTCCAGGCACATGCCACAAGATATTTTATATGATTTTCTCAAATGTCATTCAAACATGTTATCTCTAAATTTTACATTTGATTTTTTCGATTAAGATAACAACACTTGTTTGGAAAACTTGGAAAGACTAGAACCAATTCTTCAATCTTCTTTTCATCTCTCTTTAAGCTCAGAGCATCAATTCTCTTTAAGCTTCATCAATCTAAATCATAAGTTGGTCAAGTTGATGAGTGATCAAAAACAGACTCACAAGTAAAATGGTGGGTCACATGAACCATCTACAATAATTTTAAAAGTTTTAAATCAAGAAAATACTAAGAACATTAAGTAGTATAGTTGGATAATTTTGCAGTCTGAACCACCTTGACCATAATTCAATTTCCAACAAACTTTTCTAAAACTATTTTTTTACCCAATTTAGGACCGCCACGCAGTATGTCACTTAACTGAGACATTCCTCAAAGGAGGCCCTTCACGTCGTCTAGCTGGTACATTGGTGGTCTCACCACTCCTACAACAATCATTGTAGGCCTGGTCATAATAAACCGAAAATCCAAACCGAAACCGGACCAAAAAATCATATAAGAAATCGATTCTATTATAGGAGCAAATCCGAATGGATTTTGATTTTTAAACTTTTTGGTTTTTCGATAAACTGAACCGAACCGAATTAAACCAAAATCATAAAATAATCCTAAATCAGTAATGTAAGAGAAGTAGATTTCTGTATCTATCCCTTTACATTTACATATTTTTTCGGTTTTTTGTGGATTTTTTTGGATTTTACGGAATTTTTGGATTTTTTCAGTTTTTTTTCCAGATTTTTCGGTTTTTCGGATACAAAATGGATTATGTAAAAAATTTTAAAACCAAACCGAAACCAAAATTTTCAAAACTGAACCGATCCGATTTAGGCTAAATATACGAATGGTTTTTATACTTCCGAATTTCGGTTAACAAAAACCGAAAAAACCGATCCGAAACAGATCCGAAATCCGAATGCCCAGGCCTAAATCATTGGATATGTTTTGAAATCATTTAAATATCCGAGCTACCATCGGACCCTTACTTTTTATTACTCGTCCATGTACCCAAAACGAACAACTTTTAACGATATTATTAGATTTTTTGTGCTTATCATTTTCTATGTTGACGTTAATAACAACCACCGTTCAAAGTTGTCAAAAAAAAAACCCAGAAAACTAACGCTAATTAAACAATATTCTACAAAATGTTAAAACAATAAACAAAAGAAAAACAACCTACGAATTTGAATTGGCTAACAGGAAAAGAAAAAAAAACAGCATAATATACAAGAATGTTTCTCTTTCTACGTTCTCCTCGGAGACGGTTCAGTTGCCTCCTAGGTGATGATGATCCTATATCTCCTAGAGGTTCTACCATTCGGTGCATATGATTCCTCTTTCTCTTGCTTCCTGTCTTCACTTTCTTAGAGGAAACTTCGACTGACACACATCATCATCACCTTTCAGTACATTCTCTATATGATACACATGCACCATCATACATGCACCTTACTCCTTTTTGATAGGTTAAAACTTAATTCTAACTAATACTATAGAATCTATGAAAATTATATGGTTTATGTTAAATTCTTGAAAATAATAGAAAATTATATGAAAAATGCTAAGTATAGAAAGAACTTTGACCCATTTGAATGAAATTTGGGCCGTGTTGTTTCAAGGGTCAGACTTCAGTGTACATTCAAAAAAATAATATTATTTTGTAAATTTATTGAAATGCAAGAAAATCCTAAAATATTTGATTGCAAAGTTCGAATTAGTGACTTCTACATGAACACAACCAAATTTAACCGAAGTATTTCTCAAACCTATTTTATGAACTTCTTATTTGAAATTCGCCCGTTTTTCCGGATACATGACCACAATATATTTTATATGGTTTGTCTCAAATGTCATTCAAACATGTTATCTCTAAATTTTACATTTGATTTATTCGATTGAGATAACAACACTTGTTTGGAAAACTTGGAAAGACTAGAACCAATTCTTCAATCTTCTTTTCATCTCTTTAAGCTTCAAGCATCAATTCTCTTTAAGCTTCATCAATCTAAATCATAAGTTGGTCAAGTTGATGAGTGATCAAAAACGGACCCCACAAGTAAAATGGTGGGTCACATGAACCACCTAAACTAATTTTAAAAGTTTTACATCAAGCAAATACTAAGAACATTAAGTAGTATAGTTGGAAAATTTTGCGGTCTCAGCCACCTTGACCATAGTTTACTTTCCAACAAACTTTTCTAAAACTATTTTTTTTACCGAATTTAGGACCTCCACGCAGTATGTCACTTGATTGAGATTCATTCTTCAAAGGAGGCCCTTCACGTCGTCTAGCTGGTACATTAGTGGTCTCACCACTCCTACAACAATCATTGTACGTCTGGGAACAATAAACCGAAACCGGACCAAAAAATCAGATCCAAAACCGAATCGATTATAGGAGCAAATCCGAATGGTTTTTATTTTTAAAATTTGTGGTTTTTCCGATAAACCGAACCGAACCGAATTAAACATAAATCATAAAATAATCCTAAATCAGTAATGTAAGAGAAGTAGATTTATGTATCTATCCCTTTACATTTACATATTTTTTCGGTTTTTTATAGATTTTTTGGATTTTACGGAATTTTCGGATTTTTTCAGTTTTTTCTAGATTTTTCGGTTTTTCTGATACAATATGGATTAAGTAAAAAAAATTTTAAAACTTAACCGAAACCGAATTTTTCAAAACTGAACCAATCCCATTTAGGCTAAATATCCGAACGGTTTTTATACTTCCCAATTTCGGTTAACCAAAAATAGAAAAAACCGATCTAAAACCGATTCAAAATCCGAATGCCCAAGCCTAAATCATTGGATATGTTTTTAAATCATTTAAATATTCAAGCTACCATCGGACCCTTACTTTTTATTACTCATCCATGTACCCAAAACGAACAACTTTTAACGATATAACTAGATTTTTTTTATGCCTATCATTTTTTACATTGACGTTAATAACAACCACCGTTCAAAGTTGTCAAAGAAAAAAAACCAAAAAACTAACGCTAATTAAAAAATATTCTACAAAATGTTAAAAAATATACAAAAGAAAAACAACCTACGAAATTGAATTGGCTAACAAGAAAAGAAGAACAAAAAACAGCATAATATACAAGAATGTTTTTCTCTCTACGTTCTCCTCGAAGACGGTTCAGTTGCCTCCTAGGTAATGATGATCCTATCTCTCCTAGAGGCTCTACCATTCGTTGCATGCTATTCTCCTTTCTCTTGCTTCCTGTCTTCACTTTCTCATAGGAAACTTCGACTGACACACATCATCATCACCTTTCAGTACATACTCTATATGATACGTCTCCATCCTTATACATGCATCTTACTCCTCTTCTCACTTTCGCTTCTCTATCACGAATTCTCCCTTCTGTACACTCCGATCTTCCCTTGTCCTTTTCTCTTTCATCTGATCCCATGGCTGGAGAACTCTAGCGCCACATGCAATAATTGTCCCTTGGTGTGAACCTCCGACCATTGCGCTTCAATCTAGACACCCGAAGAACACTTGATCGCAACAACCGGTTCAGTCTTATAGCCCGAGGTGTCATTCCATCGCAACAAAACCTCCTGGGAATGCAAAACACTCTCCCTAAAGCGTGGAGATTACATGATCGTGTTATTGGAAAAGTTAATGATGATGGCATAATCCAGTTCTTTTTCCGTGAGGAGCACCATCTTCTCTCTGTCTTAAAACGAGGTCCGTGGAGTTTCAAGGACTGGATGGTGGTCCTTGACCAGTGGTCTCATCGTTTTTACCCATATTTCCTTCAAACAATCTCCATCTGGGTGCAAATCTACGGGATGCCAAACAGTTACCGGTCTTAGAAAGTAGCTTAAGATATCACCCGAGAAATTGGTCACCTTTCTCCTAGTGGAATCCACAAAAGACTCTCTCACTGAAGTATGGGTTTTCTTGCAAATTCCAATTGTCTCTCCCCTGTCTTTTGTCCGTGTAGCACAACTTGAAACTGGATCTGAACCTGTGCTGCTTCATTTTGTTTATGATCGGCTCAGGAAATTCTGCATTCGATGTGGTATGATGACCCATGACATCACCAGATGCAACCTATCACCTGATCCTCAGCCGCCGACAGAGCACCTTGATACTCCTCTCATAGACTATCCACAAAATGGATGCTCCTCCTCTGCATGTTGTCATGGATCCAACAGAGAACCAGGATCCTGCAGGGACACCTATCCAACAATCATCAGAAGCATCAAAATCATCAAGCTTTCCAACCATTGATCCCTCTGTTCCAACATAGTCATATTATAGAGGATTTTTTTTGTTCAGGACTTATTAGCATATCAAGACACTCTCACCAGCTCTATCTTCTACAGAATCATCACATAAGTGGGCCAATCAAGTGGAACTTCACAACAAGCATGCAAGCGAAAGGCACCAGAAGACTCACCTAATGCAAGCCCAACAACTCGTTAGCGGATCGGCATCAATCTCATCAATCGGTATGGTGGCTGCCGTTCAGCCACCAGAGGCACCATTATTCTCATTCACTAGAATTGTCGAGGTTTGGGTGGTTCCTTGAAAATTCCCTAATTGCATGATCTCCGGCGCTCTTACAATCCGAATATCTTGCTGTTGACGGAAACTAAAAAACCCTCGACTTTTATTTCTAAGCTATGTAAGTCCTTAGGGTTCTCTAACTTTTTTGAAATCACGTATGTGGGTACTCGAGGAGGTTTAGTCTTTTTTTGGAACTCCTCTGTATCGGTTAGGCTAGCTAGCCATCCTTCTCTGAACCTTATCACTGCTTTTGTAATGGGGCAAGCCGAGCCTCCTTTTTATCTACATTATATTAAAGGTTTCCCGGTGTATTCTAAGCGTGTCCATCAATGGCGCATATTAACAGACTGTCTCTCCTCTAACCCCTTCATCCACAACTCTCGCATACTCTTAGGTGATTACAATGATCTCAGCTCAAATAATGAAAAGGTGGGTAGACCACCTCGTCCACCTCATACCTTCAGAAGTTTCAACTCCTTTATTGCAAAACTGGGGCTTCATCATCTCAGGTTTTTAGGAGACAAATTCACTTGGATGGGGACGCGCTATTCGCATATTGTTCGTTCAATGATTGACAAAGATTTAGCCAATATCTACTGGCATGAGCTTTTCCCAAATGCTACGGTTCGTTCCTTACATTGGATTGGCTCAGATCACAAGCCGCTACTAGTAAACACTGGTGGCATATCGATACCCCAACCGAAAGTTTTCAAATATGATCAGCGTTGGGGAGCTTTACCTGTCGTACAATCACTTATCACACAAACTTGATCCAACACATCAACTACTACCCTAATCAGTGATCTCCTTAAGAACAGCCGCACTACCCTATCAAGATGGCGACACAAAAACCCCACCAACTCTCATAGTCAAATCTAAATCAACAGTAAAAAAATGAGGAGGCCTTTTCGGGCGCTAAAAGCATAGTTCAATGGCTACAGTTGGGAGATCGCAACACAACTTTCTTCCATGCTAAGAAAATACAAAGGCGTCATTTAAATCGGATAGGATACATAAAAAATAATCAAAATGAAGTTTTTTTTGACGACGCCACTATCCAATCCACCTTTCTTGCACATTTTTATGCCCTGTACTCTGCACCTCCCTCTATAGATCCAGATCCTATTCTCTCCTCATTTCTCACAAAAGTAACAACTTAAATGAACAATTACTTACTTCCTGACAAGTCTTCCATCTGCCATCATATCTGAATATTGCCCTACCCTTCCATTTCCTTTCATTTGTATCTAGAAGAAGTGGTATGTGATCAGAGGAGCTTCAGTTGAGAATTTTGACAAAAGCAGCAGGATAAGTTTCCAACCATTCAATGTTGCCCATGATTCTGTCAATTCTTGATTTAACAGTATGATTATATCTCCCATATGATCTAACATCTTCTAAACCAAGGGAGTTAATGAGATTTCTGAAATGACAGAATGAGGATTCAATGCGTAGTCTTCCCCAAATTTCTCCTCATTTGACCTAATTTCATTGAAGTCTCCAAGATAGAGAGTAAGAGGGGAAAACAAGCTAGAATTATCAGAGGACCTGATGACATATTGCCAGAACTGATGGCGTTCAGCAGAAGATGGGGGACCATACAAGTATATTAGCTTAAAGGTATGGCCAGCAACAGTCAACAAAAAAACAAGATAATGATGGGATGGTTGTGGAGGAGGTTCAATGATCACATGATGCTTCCAAAATACAGCCAAACCTCCCCGTCTACCAAATGGAGAAACTATATACTTACTAGCATAGCTGAGTTGAGAACATAGAATAGTAACAAAATTGTCCTCAGTCATAGTTTCTATTAGGAACATCAAATCCGGATTATACATGGATTTGATACCAACAATATTCTGGACTGTCAGGGTGTTCTTTATGCTCTAACATTTCCAATGCATAAGTTTCACTTTGTGGGGGGGGGGGGGTTTGGGGTATCCACCCTCCCTTTGATGAGAAAATAAGAAGAAAATTTCTGCTTAATTGGTTTACTAGAAGAAGTCGTATCTTCAACCATCTCAGAATATGCCTTATGCTTCCTAGTTCTTTCAGGGATAATTTTACTACTCATTTGAAGTGATTGCAGAGCTTGAACAACATGAACATCTGCTAGTGGGGATCTTTTAATTTGGGCAGGTGGAAGTTCTAGTGGAATGTACTGAGGTGCAGTTGCAGCTTGGTCAACCTCACAAACAGTCTCATCATCTTTCATTGAGCCGCACTTGAAGCAGAATTTATGGAGCTTGTCAAATTGAAACCGTACCAAAGTTGATGACTAAGCTCTGTGGAATTGGATATGCAATGTGAAGATTAGTTTTGTGTCAATGTCCATTGTTATCTTAGCCCAAGCTTCTGCAGGATGATCATTATAGGGTTCCTGAAGGCGAACTTTATCAATAAAACCCAAATTCTGACCAATTTCTTGTATCATATCCTCATCTCTATAGTCATCGGGAATATTGAGAAATTTAAACCAGAAAGAGATTGTACAAAGGTAATCTGGAAATAAATGTCTAGTCCATCTATCAACTATGAGCATCCATTCCTTGAAGGAACATGGACCAGAATCAAGCACATGCAGAAGGTGATGCTCGAATTTAAAGTAGAATTGCACTATTTGATCATCAAGCACCCGGCTAGAGACTCGACCTTCAAGCTTCCAAGCGCGAGGTAGTGTCTATTTAAGAGTATGGACTCGTTGGTGGATGGGATTAACACACTTCACCAAAAGACTGAGACGATTTTGATTTTCGCGGCGTTGTTGGCGATCAGTGATAGGATGGAAAGGTAATCTTTCTGACCCCAAGTTCAAGTTATGCAGAGATTTCCAGAGATCATTTTCCATGTGATTAGGACACAACAGAGATGATCAGAAGAGAGGAGGAAGGAGAGAGAAACTTATCTGCAGAGAAAGAGAAGGTTGACGAAATAACAGAGTAAAACCGTAGAAGATGGAGCTAGGATCGCATGCAGCGAAAGATAAAACCCAAGAGCTAGGGATATAAAGGAGAACAAGATATCAAAAAATGGCCGGAGATTAGATCGAAAATCGCATCATAGCTTTTTTCTCAAAGCAATCATATGAATGTGGTGTCATTTATGACATTACATATATGATCAGATTTAATCATTGTTCATACCAATTTTGATAGAGAAACCCAAAAAATCAAAACTTTCATGCTAAATTCTGAAAAGAGAAAGAGCCAGTCTGGATAAANAAAACTTTCATGATGAATTCTGAAAAGAGAAAGAGCCAGTTTTGATAAAGGTACCTTCTTAATATATCAAGAGCTAAGAAAATCAATCAATGGGGAATCCATAAACACAAACTGGCCAATCTCGCCCTAATATCAATCAATGGGGATCCATAACAAACTTTCCTATTATATATATATATATATAGATTAGTTCAGATTTTATTNAACCAGGATTAAAACCAGGATTTGTTTAGATATTATTAGGAAATCAGTTTTTAATTTTAACCAAAATCGCAATTTTTTAATCGAATTTTTTTAAGCTTAAATCGCAATATAGGCTTATAAATTTTCTAGGGGAAAAGCGATGAGAACGAGTAATTTGTGGGATAGGCTAAAGAGATGTTTAAATTCAAAGGGAATTTCAGGAGCTTCAAAATTCAGAGGGAAATAATTTGGACGTACAAAAATTGGAGGCTAATAAAGTGAACCCATCATTTTGATATCACTTCTTTTCTGTTACGCCTTTGTGTATTTGTGCCAAAGGAAACAAACCATTATACTACTTATTATTTTTTAATAGAAAATACAAATCTTGGAAAATTGTGAATCCGTAAAAGCTTAAGATAATCTCGCTTATCTTGCGACTTACTGATTTGTAGAGGACTAAAGAGTGGATCTAAAGAACTGAAGTGTATCAGAGAAACCCTCTTAATGT
>OVBE01016067.1:0-10186 GCA_900406425.1 Iberis pinnata | reverse complement strand
TTTTTTTTCCCCCCCCCCCCAGCCCCATTATCTACCATCACCACTGCAAGATCCGCAGGATCAACAAAGACTGCAGAACGTCCTTCGGATGCCGATCGAGCAGCTACTGCTCCAACCGGGACGGAACCGGTTGCCGTTCTTGGATCCTTCGTGCCGAGATGGTACGACGTGGTTCCAAGCTTCTGACAACGGGATCTCCAAGTGCATCTTACGGATGATCCACAACCTTCTGCGGCATCCCTACCCGAGGTTCAGAGATATGCCGGCAGAGGATCGAGCGTATTGGTTTTATTGTTTCGCGTTTGTTAATTTTAGCTTACAAGTAAAAGTTGATGACTTCAAATTTGTGTTTTATGTAGCTTGATTACAACCGGAGCCCGGCGATGATGTCTGTTGTCAAGGAGTTCAAGACTAGGGCCGGCAGAGTCTTCAGCAACCACGTGTACTCCTGGAAGGATACGTGGATGCACGAAGGGAAGCAACACTCTCAGATGCCCAATGGACTTCTAGACGGCTACATAGCACATTGGGAAAAGGAAGGGACGCAATCCTTATCAGTCCAAAACCGAGGCAACCGACTAAGCCAGCGTGACGGGAAGGGGATCGCGACGACGAAATCGGGTTCGAGAAGTTCGTTCACACGACATGGGGATCAGGTAAGTGTACAGTTTGAATAATAAACTTACATTTTCATACAACATCAAATTTAAACATTCTCTTTGTTAAACAGAGACAGAAGACTGGACGTGAGCCGATGCCGATCGAGATGATAGAGGATCTCCACACCAACAAGAAGACCAAAGAGATTCAAGATCAAGTAGCTAAGGAGTTGGTGGAGACGGCTAAAAAACGTCTCGTGGAGGTCCGGTCATCTCAGGCGACACCAGACGAAGAGGATCTCGACTTGGAGACCTAGTACAACGTTGTCAATGAGGTAAGTAAAATTTCAAGTAAATTACATAGTATTTTAATTTTTCAATACTAATACAATACTTTTTCTTTTGTTTCAGGTGACGAAGAAGTCGAAGGCCCGTGTCTACGGGTTCGGCAACATGGCTAGCTACTACTTCCCCGGAGCGGGATCCCGACATCACATGGATCCTCTAAGGGATGAAGAAATGAGGAGAAAAGAACAGGAGTTGGTAGCGGTCAAAGAGCAGATGGCAGAAATGAGGAGAAAAGAAGAGGAGCGCGATGCGGAAATAAGACATATGAGGGAAGATCAGCTGAGGATGCAACAGGAGATGGATGCGAAGATAGAGGCGNGGGGGGTACTTGAGACGGTTCAGGGGTATTTGATAACATTTTATGTTTTGTTTATTTTAACAATGTTTTGAATTTTAATTTTATAAATATTTTCAATTTCATTTTCATTTTATTAATTTTAAAATTTAATTTTAAAATTATTAAAATACAAATTAATAATAATTTTTTTTTAAAAACTAATTTTTTAATTTCCGTTAGAAATTCCGTCAGAAATTCCGTCAGAAACTTCTGACGGACAGAACTTATCGGAAGTTCCGTCAGGAAATTTTCGTCGAAAATTTCTGAAGGAATATTCCTGACGGAATTTCTGACGGTGGTAAGTCTGACGGAATCTACCTGTCAGTATATCCGTCAGTATCATTCCGTCGGGAAATCTGTCAGAAATTTCCGACGGTTCTATGATACTGACCATTTACATCCGATGCACAAAATCTGTCAGAAATTACTATTTCCGACGGATTTCCGACGAATTCGTCCGTTAGAAAATCTGTGTTTTTTTGTAGTGTCTTATAGGATAAGTTCATTTTCACTCACGGTTGCTTTAAGCTTAAATTATTATTGTGATGAGCTGTCTGTGATTTGGGGATCGTTTGGTAAATCTGTGTTGCAAGTCGTTCAGTCAGTTTGTATTGATCCTAGTGGTACATATGTAACTCACCGCTGCCTATTATGACATCTTCCCTTTGTGAGCGTAGAGAATTATTTTCTTCTTTTTAACTTGGCATATTATATTATATTATATTATATTATATATTCCTGATTGCCCGATCCTTCTTATTGTTTGGACGTTCATGTATAAAGACTAATGAAACATTAAAAAAATTGAATTGAGTATTTGCTTTATTGATTGAAAGTTGAATCTTATATCACAAGAAACACAAAATCATATCCAACTAGAGTAATCAAGATCTTACCTGTTGCAATTCTTTCATCTTCTCCCTAAATCTCAACTTTAAATGATGTCAAATTTGGAATTATATCTTATGAACTGATTTTTTGGAGATATGTCGTTATCTAGTATCTTATTGCGGGATTTTAACTTATCCAATAATTTTTGGCATATAAACGCCTCAAATTAATTAGATCACACTTATCCTTTGATTTGAAAATTAAGTTGAACCGTTGGATTAAATTATCTCCAACAAGTAAAACCTACATACTCGGTTTTATAACAATAGACCAACCAAACACTCACATGGATAAGCTGGAGCCTATGTGATTGGGTGCCCAGATATTCTATTTATTTATATATATATATATATAGTTTCTGTATCCATATGCTATATCTGGATACAAATATCTAGACGTTGTTCGTTTGGTCCTTTTTGAATTAGTATTTGGATACAAAATCTAGATATTAATTTTTTGAATATCTAAAATATCTAGATATTAATTTTTTGAATATCTAAAATATCTAGAGTTTGGATGCAATATCTAGTATCTCAAATGTGAGATTTTTTTTTTGGAAAAAATACGTTTTACAGCCGAAAAAGCAGAAGCGCGGTTTTCGCCGAAAAAGCAGAAGCGCGGTTTTCGCCGAAATTGCGGAAACACGATTTTTCGCCGAAATTGCGGAAACACAGTTTTTTGCCAAAATTGCGGAAATGCGGTTTTTCGCCAAATTAGCAAAAACGCGATTTTTTTGCCAAAATCGCGAAAATGTGATTTTACAACCGAAAAAGCAGAAACGTGGGTTTTTGCCGAAATCACGGGAACATAGTTTTTTTGCCGAAATCGTGGAAACACGGTTTTTCGCCAAAATGGGGAAAATGCGATTTTTTGCCAAAATGGCGGAAACGCAATTTTTTGGCGAAATCATGTAAACGCGATTTTTTTGCCAAATTGTAGAAATGCTGTTTTTCGTCGAAAACGCGGTTTTTCACTAAAACAAGATTTTCGCAGAAATCGTACAAACACAGTTTTTTTCCGAAACGATGGAAATATGGTTTTTGCCGAAATAGCGGAAACACGTTTTTTCGCCAAAATGGCAAAAACACAGTTTCTCGTCAAAATCATGTAAACGCGATTTTTCAACGAAATTGCAGAACTGCTGTTTTTCGCTGAAATCAGAAAAATTCGGTTTTTTGCCAAAATCGCGAAAACGCGGTTTTCCGCTGGAATTTTTCGTGAAAACATAGTTTTTCGCCGAAATTGTGCATACACGGTTTTTCACCGAATCGCGTAAATGCGGTTTTTCGCAGAAATCGTGCAAACGCGGTTCTTTGCGAAATGATGGAAACGTGGTTTTTCGCCAAAATAATGTAAACACGGTTTTTTGGCCAAATCACGAAAAACACAATTTTTCGTCGAAATCGTGGAAAAGCGGTTTTTCGTCGAAATCGCAAAAACGCGGTTTTTCGCAAAAACGTAGTTTTTTGCCAAAATCGTGCAAACCCGTTTTTTTTTTTTTTTTGCCGGAATCGCGGAAACGCGATTATTGCCGAAATGACAAAACTCAGTTTTTTGCATAATTGTTGGAAGCACGGTTTTTCGAATAAAAGTTAATGTTGTTTTTATCAAAATGTATCTAGATATTTTAACAAATGCATAAACGAACAAAATTGCATCTAGATGTAGTATCAAGATATCAAATACAGATTTGAAAACGAACAACATATTGATGCAACATCTAGATGTTACATCTGGATACTACATCTAGATACAGAAACAAACGGGGCTTATATGAACAAAACATATGGTAATACAGTTTATCAGAGTTTGACATGTATCAAAATTATCTCAAATCGTGATATGTATCAAACAATATTAGGAAGTTAAGGGTTTTCTATTTTGGTATATATAGTAAAATAGAATTTTAAGGAGTTTAATATAGAAAAAAAGATGAAAGTGATAAGAACAATTTTAAAAGGAAATATGGTGAAAAAGTAAAATTTTAAAAATCTGAATATTAAATAAATAGAGAATTAATTATACAATATGTTCAATTTCATATATTTTAATATTTTTAATATATACATATATTATATACTTCTAGTTATAATATTATTTTATATATTATATTATTTTAAATTGATATTTCAATGAAATTAATAGAATTCATTTTTACTAAAAAATATTTAAGTTTCTAGGAATTATTTTTCAGAGTTTTTATGTAATTTGAATAGAATTTTAATATTTTTCAATTTTTTATAAATAACACTCAATTAACAATTTATGCAAATTTAGTTTGTATACTTTATATACACATATATATATATATATTATTTAAGTTATTAAATTTATATTTAATCAACAAATATTTGTATATTTATTAAAATATTTATTAATTTGCATTTTAAGAGTTATGCCAAAAATATCAAATATTTTGTTTTTTTTATTAAAATTTATAGCAAATTTTTGTGATTAAAATTTTTTCTTTATCATACTTTTTGTTATATTTTATATAATTTGTACCGTATTTTTATATTTATAAATAAATAACTTTGTAATTTTTCAAATTTGGTTTTTTAAATTATAATTTGATATACATTTATATCTTATTCTAATATTTATTTTGATTTTATTTTATTATAAGTTTTATTTTTAGTATAAAATTTTTGTTACAAAATAATAAACTTTAATTAATATTTTGTAGCCAAAATAATTATGTTGAAATTATCCGAGTTAAAATTTGGGTTAACCCGCACTGTGCGCGGGAAAAATATGTATTTTAATTTAAAATTTTATAAATTTTATTTAAAAATATTTTTACAAGTGTGTAAGTTGAGATTATATCCAGTCAATTGATAGTTAGAGGTCTAAATCTCAACCTGATTTTGAGAGGATAATTGTTATAGTTTTTTTTGTATAGTGAGAGAAACATTCAATGTGCATTATACACTCTAGATAGTCACATATTTATAGCCATCAATCAATCTAAAACAATGAACACACATCGGTAGAAACATAAAAATCTTGATAGATAAAAAAGTAATAATCTCGAAAACATATGAAATTTATGTATATGGTCAAAAACATTATCTGAAAAATTCAGAGATAAGACAATACATTAAATCAAATCGATATGACAACCCATAAAATCTTTGACATTTATATATAACAATTTAATACCATATCAATTCAAAGACATGCAAAAAGGTAACATATAAGATAATAGTATTTTTTATAAAATCATGATAATTATGATACAATGTAATGTTACAAACCATATATCGAAAAGAACAAACTGATATTATTTTCTTTGGTCTAGATAAGATAGTTTTTAAATTATTTAAACGAAACAACACACCTAATTATTATAGAAGAAACATTCAAATTACAATTAAATATTATTGAATTTACAATCATTAAACATAATTTAAATTATTAATTTGTAGTTAGTCCAATTAGATTATTTTATATTATAATTACATATNTATATATATATAAAAGGTAAATTAGATATTAATGGTGAAAGAATTATTATTAAAAAAATTAACATGCATTTTATTTTAAACGAAAACAACAACATCAAACACAACAAACATTAATATAACAAAAAGATAAATAAAATAACAGTCTCATATGTCAAAAAATAATCATTAATCATCTGCATAAACACATAAACACGCAAATTTCATCTTCATTTATAAAATAAAATAACAAAATGTTTTTTTTATAACTTTATTATTTATAAATTAGAATATATAATATAAAAAGTAGAGGGAGAGTTAAAAAATAACCGAATCAGGAGTTTGATTTGGTGGTACATGCTGACCATCATAAAGAAATCGATGATGCTCATAACATATTTTTCACTCTAAATTATGAACATTTACTCTAAATAAATCTACTACACCTGATACACATTGTTAATAAATATGTCAAATACTAAACAAAATACGTTAAAATAAATATAATCTTGGTATAAATATTATAAAGTAAACATGTTGATCAACCATCTTGAGTATAACTTTCTTAGCACGTTCGGGTTCAGATGATGGAGATACCACTGAGATACATGATTCTGCAGTAGAATTTGATGAACTCATGATTTAACAATACAAGAGATATATATATATATATATATATATATATATATATATAGAAAGAGAAGTTACAAGTCTGAAAATTCAATATCTATAAACAGAAATTTATAGAAAACATCTCACCTAAAATAATTAAAGCACATCGATAAAAGGGTAGATATTTATTTTGTCAAAAACAAAACATAAATGTGAAAACAAACAAAACTATTTATGTGGTTTTAAACCATCTATGAAAAATGAAGAGATGAACAATATTTTACAAAAAACTTTAATATGAAAATAAATTTGTAAATTTTAGAATGTGATATGATAAGACAATACATATATTCTATAAATTTACAAAATAAATAAACATTAATAAAATGAATAATATATACAACGATAAAACGTTAAAGGTACGAAACTCAAACATTTACAAATTTATCTTAGTAAAAAACATATAAATAGATTTATGGTTTAATAATGAGGAAGTGTCTAACAAATCCATAACATAAAAAATGAGATATAGATAATAACTAAATGTTCTGAAATACTTCTTTATAGACAACATTGGTAGTTGTCGTTTGTTGTTTACCATCATCACACGTAATAAGAATACGTAAACCAGTCCTTGTCGTAACTCTGGATAATGCAACATAAAATTGGCCATGTGTGAAAACAGGCCGAGGAAGATATAAACCAACTCGTTCTAAAGTTTGTCCTTGACTCTTATTTATTGTCATAGCAAATGCTACTGCAACAGGAAACTGTCTCCTTCTCATTCTAAACGGGAATCTAGTTTCTGGTGGGGACACAAACATTCTAGGAATCAACACTTTTTGTCCAACCATGTCACCAGATATGAAACTCGCTTCTATAACATGATCAGCTAATTGTGTTATCAGCAATCTCGTTCCATTACACAAACCATATCGGGAATCAATATTCCTAAGCAACATGATAAGAACACCTACCTTTAAAGTTAGAGAGTGCTTAGGGAGACCATATATATTGATACTGTTTAAAAACTCTTGTGAATACACCATATCATCATTTTTTCCTGTGTCCGAAGGATATATGCTATCAGAACTTAAATATGTTTTCTCTATACCTACCAGTAAAAAATATAAAAACATTTAGAATCTAATACATAAAAATTCATAAATAACAACGTTTAAAAATTTAAGACCAACGTTAAGAATTACCTGTTAATCGAGATAACATATAATCATTAATCATATCAACATCTTGATTTCGAGGATTCAATATAGCTCTTCCTTGATAGAATACATGGTCTTTATTAAAAGAAAATTCTAATCCATAAACATCATCAACAATTGTTGTAATCGGCTCAATACAATCGCTAATCAATAGATCATTGGGTATATCAATCTCTACTTCCCCATCATTCGAATTATTTATTTTACCATCTTCAACATCTAAAATTCACTAAGAGAAATTCTTCAAATTAGCAACATCATCATCACTTAAACCGTTAGAAATTAATCTCGTATTTTTGGTCAATGATAATACTTTGCAAGAAAGCCACAAAACTGATGAGTTTAAAGAAGCCAAAACAGTCTCAACCCCACCTTCGTATGTAACAACATGTAATATTTGTTGAAAATCACCACCAAACACAACTCATTTGCCACCAAAATGTTGATTATTTTTTAATATATCCTGAAAACTACGATCAACCGTTTCAAAACAGTATTTGCTCATCATAGGAGTTTCATCCCATATTATTAGTTTAGACTCACTTATCAACTCAGCAAGATCTGATCCAGCAGAAATAGAGCATGTAGTAAATTCGGTAACATTAAGAGGTATTCCAAACTGAGAATGAGCAGTACGGCCCCCTTTTAAAAGGAGAGCTGCAATACCACTGGATGTTACGTTCAACACAATATCTCCTTTTGATCTTATCGCAGCTCCAAGTGTTTTCCATAAAAAGGTTTTACCTGTTCCACCGAAACCATGAACGAAGTACAAACCCCGTCATTTTTTCCAATTGCCATCAAGATTGTATCATAAATTTTACGTTGCTCATCAGTCAACTGTGCAAGCCAAACAATATTTTTCACAGTGAGATCGTAAATCATTAGAGAGGGAAGAAAAACAAAAGAAAGGAGGAACCCGAATAAGATGAAGGAGAATTGGGGAAGAAAAATTGCAAACCCTAACAAAACAAAGAGAGGTAAATGAACAGAGATTTTACCTTTTGCTGCGTAAGGAAAGAGAGAGAGTTGGCAGTTGAAAACATAGTGGGGGAGATGGATCCGAACAATTGAGGAGAGAAGAAAAGCGGTAATTGCCTCGAAGAACACAAAACTACCTTTTTGTAGGGATAATGATGAAGAATTTGAATTTTAAATTTAAAAGATTAATCGCATGCACAAAAGGATAATCACCAAACTATTGGGATTTCCTCTAATTAAATCCACAACAAATCGATTTATCAAACACGTGATTTTTGGACTGTTGAAAACCATCCGAACTCGCAACAAGAAGTGTTATTAATACATAAGTAAAATAAATACAACACATTCATTCAAATATCTAAGTTATGGCGACAAAGGCTCAGCGAGCATATAGAGTGACAACAACGATCAAAGACCACCTCGGAGTTTGAAATCCTACTAGAAATTCACCAATCGGTTTTTGAAGGTCACCCAACTCGCTAAGCTCATAGGGAGACATGTGGGCTAATTTGTTGGTGTCAAAATCCCCTCAGTAGGGTTTTGCCTCAGCTGATATCACTCCATGAAGTTTGACCCAGCACGTATTAGGCGTAAAGAGATTGACCAGAGAAGCTTCCCATCTAAATAACGAAAACTGAGTAGTTGAACAGCCAGAGCGCAGGTGAACCGCGAAGAATGCAAGCGCATGCCGAGCAGGAAAGGGCTAAGTCAAAGAAGCTCCAGATTAGGCGGGATACTCCGAGATCGTAGGGCCAACCACCCACTAAAATCGGAACAATACGACCTAGGCAGAAAGGACGATAAAAGGAGGAGGAAAAGAGAAGAGAAGGATCCTTTGACCAATTTTTGAGCTATCTTTTACTTTAGAGAATTTATCTAAGTTACAAGTGTATTCATTCGATAAAAAATCAATAAATTCTATTTCTATTTGAATTTGTGTTGCGTCTTTTTCCTCATTTAACAAGAACAATCAAATTTTTCATTGAAATTAATTTAACAAAACTATATTGTGGATTTTAGTATCCACATAAATATTTTATTATATTTAGTATTTTAAGCATTTTAAACGGCTGTTTAGATGGATTGATTTTTGTATCTATGTAAGTTTCTAGAAACGTCTAGGTTCAGTGAACTTCTTGTATCTGATTATTGGCTAAAATGTCTAAATACAGTCGAGAGAAAGGAGCAGAATGGCTTTGACATTGTATATTTTTGGCTTTAAAAACAACTTATAAACCATACATTGACACATTCACACATATATTATACGCAATACAGAAAGACGTGAGGACAAGGTAGATCATGGGAGCAAGTAAAGGCAAGCAAATAAACAATTTTTATATATTGTACGATGTTTTGATATTTATATAGATTTAATTCGTAGACTAATTAAGTGTTTGAAATACTTCCAGTAATCCTAGTAGAAATGATTCATTGTTATTAAATTAGTTTGGGGATACTGATAACATATTCGTATCATTAATGGTATGTGGATAAAAAAACTGTATTATTACACGTCAGTATGTTATATTTGGCACCTTATCTCCAATATTTTAAAAGGGACAAATTTTTAATAATAAATTTTTGGTTGTTGTTGAAAATTACATTATGTGTCATTATATAAATGAACAAACAAAAATATTCATTAATAACTAAACATATATCTAATTAATAAATGAAAAATAAAATCGTCATAAACTATTTATTTTACAATTTTAAAATAAATAAATCATTTAAGAAAATATCTAA
>OVBE01016066.1:0-11124 GCA_900406425.1 Iberis pinnata | reverse complement strand
GGCGGAGTTAGTCTTCTTGATAGACGTAACAACAACGGTTTTGGTCAAAATAGGGTTGACCGGAACCGGGGTGTTACAATGCACAACTTTGGGACATCTGAATGTCAAGTTATTTGGAACCTTCTTCAACCACCATTCGAGAAGTCTCCTCGTTTACTACTGAGTCTTTGAACTGAGTGTAGTAGTCTTGAGGTTCAACGCTCATTTCATCACCCTCCTCATAGTTCGGGTCTTCACTATTGTTTTCTTCTTCTATCTCAACTTGCTTTCCTTTCCTTATATATGAACGTCTTTTAGAATGTTCTGCATTTTTCCTAGAGTTTGCGCGCTCTTTCCTTTCTCTTCTCGCTCCATGTTGGCAATGTGAAGAGCATGTTGCTCCTGAATTTCCATGTCGTCTCTTTTTCTTTGCAGTCTTTCAGCTATTTCATGCCCTTGAAGTTGCCTTCTCGTAAGTATTAGAGCATTTGGAGAGAATTCCGGAGAAATCTCAGGATCTTCTTCTCTTGCTCTGAAGGATGATCGTCTTCTGTGAAGCCTTGCTAGTATCTTTTCTCTAGATGGTTGAGACATCTTGATCCTGAAAGAGATAGCATACAATTTCAGATATGTGAGTAACCTTCCAAATGCCGAATGATTTTAGCAAGCAGCAATTATCAATGGACACATTTATGATAAATGAATCGTGGAGCTCGATGCATAAGTCACTTAAGCTAAGACCAAGTTCAATTCAAGCTTTCAACACTACCTTAACACCCAATTCGAAACGATTTTCAAGTGCCAAGACCTATTTTCAAGAAACGTTTCTTGGATCAAACAACTAAACAAATTGTTCGTGTAAAAATGTTAAAGCTGATAAGAAATTTTAAGAACCGAAAACTGTAAAAGTTAAAGAATGAAACCGAATGAAGGTCTTTAAATTCTTGGTGAAAATTCTTGGAGGAGCAAATACTTCAAGTGGAAACACTTTAGGAAAATGATTTTAAGTAAGAGAATATGCAAGTTTTGAAAGCTTTGAAGTAATGTAGTGTGGTAGAGTGAGGAGTACTCCCTCTTATAGAAGCTTTGGTCGAATTTTTGTGAGTTGGTTGAGGAATGGTGAGTAGAAACATGTGGCTGAGGTTCAAGGTAGTGGTATGTGGAGGAGGGTTAAAGGATGGTGTATGCGGAGGAGGTTTAAAGAGGGGACAAAGGGGGTGATGGAGGTGTAAGAGTTTTGTTAAGGAATCTTGGAAAGGGGTGAGAGGACACTTCTTGGCATGAGGTGAGTAGTGAGCAAGTGGTGAGACAAGTTGAAGTGCTTGTTGATCATTGTGAAGTATATGGCTCGATGGAAATACTTGGCTCGATGACTTGGATGCAGCTTGATGGTGCTTAAAAGTGGCTCGATCGTGATGTTGTTACGGCTCGATCACGATCGTTGAAGGTGGCTCGATCCAAATGTTAACGTGGCTTGACCACTCGTTGTGCCGTGGATCGACCTTGATGTGGTTGTGGCTCGATCATGCCTAGATCAAGCTTGATGTCATAGTAATGTATTGGCACGATCAAGCCTTGAAAACGGCTTGATCGCAACACTGTTATGTCTCGATGGTTTTTTGCAACATGGCTCGATCATCGTGAGTGTTGGCTCGAGCATGTTATTTGTTTGGCTTGATTGGATTTAAACACGTTGATCCGACTTGGTAAAAATCTCGAATTAATCCATTTCCCTTTTTATCTCGTTGCAACCCTTAAGTACCTAAGACACCAAAACCAAATTAAAACTAAAATGCATTAAATGAAGTACTGAAATAAAAAGCATTAAAATTGCATATGTACAAAGATAGACATGGGACTTCCTTCCAAGTGAGCTTGTTTAAAGTTACTAAGATTGACTTCCTGTTTTTAAGATTAATGACCCTGAGACGGTTCCCCAAAGAGAACCGAGGTCTTTTCTGAAACGACTCTGTCATCACCGTGCTAGTCAATTTTGTAGTTAAGTTTTGATCCTTTATCAACTACTACAGTAAGTATGACTTCTTCACCAGACATTATTTCTTTGATTATGAAGTTTGTAGAGCATTTTGGATCCACATTCCCCATATAGTACATGAACCTTATGTCGAGTAAAAACACTTCATCTCCACTCTTAATTTCCATTGTTTGGGTACGAGGCTCAAAACATTTTTCAGAATTGGGAGTGTCTGAAGGTGGTTTCTGAGGTGGTACACGTTCAGGTTGATGTTTAAACTCATGACTTCCTTGTCCTGGAACCTTCAGTTTGTTCTCATCAGTTGATATTCCCAATGTTCCGATTTTCTCTAACTCCGCAGGAATCCTTTCGTCTGGTTCCTTGATAAACTTAAATGCTTCATGGTGCTTTGGAAACTGGGTTGAATCCTTTCCCAACTCATCTTCAGCTGAATCACTGCTTGAGTACCCATCCTCATCATTGCTCTCGTTCCTCTCCTTGATTGAGAATAGCTTCCCTTGGATTGTAAGATTCTTTGTCTTGCTCATGTGTTAAAGACCATCTTTGGACCATTTCCCACGTTCAACCTGATGTCACCCTTCTTAACGTTGATCACAGCTCCAACTGTTGCTAAGAATGGTCTTCCAAAGATCAGCGGGTTCTTTGGTTCTTCATCCATCTCCAATACCACAAAGTCAGTGGGTATTTCTACACCCTTGATCGTGATGGGTAAGTTTTCCAGGATGCCTATAGGGTACCTAATTGATCTATCCGCCAACAATAAAGTTATGTTGGAAGCTTTGAATTCATCGAATCCCATCTTGGTAGTGGATAAAGGCATTAGGTTGATAAATGCTCCTAAATCACAGAGGCATTCGTTGAAGGTCAGGGGTCCTAGTGATCATGGAAAAGTGAATGAACCAGGATCCTCTTGCTTCTATGTTATCATAGCGTTGCACTCGACAATTGGTTCCAGCACTTCTTGAGCTATCTTTTCCTTCATAGGTTTCTCAAAGATGTCTGGGTATTTCGCCATGATCTCTTTCTTGAAACGTGATGGGAATGGAAATCTCGGAATATAAGGAGGTGGAACGAAAGGTGTTGCATTCTCCCTTGAAGTAGATAACTTATCAACATGAACAAGTTATTTATAATCCGTAGTTGCAACTACGTTTGAACTTGAATTCCCCCCCAACTTGAGTCACATTGTTCTCAGTGGAAGTAATAGTGCAAATGGAAGGAGGAAGGTCAGTAGTACTCCCCAGATAGATGGCATTGACATGAGCATACTCCTTCGGGTTTTGCACAGATTTTCTTGAAGTTGACCATTTGTAGAAGCATAAGTGGATGTTGTCTTGCCTTCGAGAGTAGTAACCCTGAAGTTGAGAGTTTCAAGCTTCGCACAGATGGCATTGAATGAGTCGCTATAACATAGCATCGATGTTAGAAGGTTGAGCTTGAGGTTGGTTAAATGTGAAACTAGGAGGTGCACCAACTAGTTTCTGTTGTGGTTGATGAAAACCATTTTGCTGTTGTTGCTTTGGGAAGAAACCACATTTCTGATTGTAGTTGATGAATGGTTGAACGTTCTGTTGTGGTTTTGGTGGATACATTTGGTCCTGTGGGTTAACTACGTTGTTGCTTCTGTAAGAAAAACCAGGGTTGTTGGAGTAGTTTATGAACCCTTTGTTATATCCACCTTCGTTCTGCACATAGTTGATCTCTTCTTGCTGGTTAACCTCCCCAGCTTGAATTTGAAGCTGCTCTTCATCCGTAATGAAGTGTACGTGATGTTTGCTGACCCAAGAGTATCCTGTCCAACTTCTCATTCAGAGCTTTGATATCTTTCTTTGTGCTATCATCTGTAGCAGAACCACCTTGAGGTGTGCGGTCATAGTCTTCACTGTATATCCCATCAAATTGAGAAAGGTTTTCCACAAGCTCGCATCCTTCATCAACACTCTTTTTGAGGAAGTTTCCATTGCTTGCAGTGTCAAGCAACATCCTTATCTTTGGTAGAGCACCACGATAGAGTGTGCTGAGGAGTGATGCTTTGCTGAAAACATGATGAGGACACTGCATAGTGTAGCTCTTGAAGCGTTCCCATGCTTCAGAGAAGGTTTCAGCGTTTTGCTGTGCGGAACCATAGATATCATTCCTCAGTCTTGCTGTGCGAGAGGTGGAGAAGAACTTGGCAAGAAAAGCTTTCTTTCAAGCATCCTAGGTGGTGATGGAGTTCTTGGGAAGAGACTTTTCCCATTGATGTGCTTTCTCTCCCAAAGAGAATGGGAAGAGACGCAGCATAAAAGCGTCCTCACTCAGACCGTTGATCTTTGTAAGGTTGCAGAAGCAATCAAACTCATCCAGGTAATCGAGTGGATCCTCCATAGGCAAACTATGGAACTTGTTCCCCTGCACCATTGCTATCAAGCTGTGCTTGATCTCGAAGTTGTTGTTTTGTACAGTAGGTGGGGTGATTCCATGACGTTGGATGTGAGTGTTCGGGTTGTCACTAATAAACATGATTTTATGTGATTTCCTATCTAGCAAGTATTCCTAAATTACTTGAGTGTCGATGTAGTACTTAGGTGTCAAATCGAGTTTGGAATGCAATTGACTCACTAATTCTATTAGAATCAAATTCAGTCTAAGCAATTCAAAGTTTGGTTGAGTTTATTAATTTTTTAAAAATGCATATATTGAAAACTGATAAATGATTAAGCTAAAAAGATAATAAAGATTGAACTAAGAATGTAATGATAAAAATCTAAACGAGCTAAGGTAATCGACTCGGGTGATCAAATGATATCCTAAGATGCTCAATGCTAACATTAACAGTTAATCCTTGGTCTAAGATTCCCATGAATAGACTAATCCACTCTTTTGGCACTAATCCTTTTCCTAATCGTGCGATTAATACAATCTATGACTAATCAACAAAATTAAGAAACATTAAGCTCTAATATATGACAAACCACTAAACTAACTAACACAATCTCTTGGCTAGGCCTCATTTAGCATTCAATTTCTGGTTCTGGAATTTCATCGAGCACCTTTCGGGCGCAATTCATCCTAAGGTCTAAAATTGATTGATCAATTCAATTCTAGCATTAAGAACATCTATTGAATGAGGATTTAAGAATTATAAGTTATAAGCATCAAATTCCACCATCTAATCACCCTAATCTACCTAACTCATTTGTTTATTTAGAACTACTCAGTAACCATTAGGAAAACACATATTCTAAGAATAGAATTATGTTTAACCATGATTAGATTCAAAGGAATACAAGAAATTAAGCAAAGAATCAAACAATAACTAAAATCAAACTCAAAAATAGAATCAAAGGTTTACAAAGTGTTTTTGAGAAAACTCAAGATAAAAAGAGATTAGGTTTACAAGAGCCTTAAATAGTTTATTTTTGTCTTTTTGGGGTCAGTATCGGCCAGTACACTTGGCCGATATGGTTCCTTTGGAAACGGTATCGGCTGAACACAACCGGTACAACTGGTCGATACAGGTGTATCAGGCCATGTGTACCGGTTGGTTTTCCCGGTACTGTTTCTTCATAGGTTGTATCGGCCTCTCCTAACCAATACAGGTTGGCCGATACCAGCATATCAGCTCAACTGTATCGGTCATATCGCTAGGTACAAATTCTTCATAGGTTGTATCGGCCAAAGAAACCGATACAATCTGGCTGGTACTTTTTCCTACGCTCCTTCCTTGCTTCTTTTTGACTCTTTTCTCATCGGTTTGACTCCAACTAAGCTATGTACACCTTAAGTACCTAAAATATGTAATAGAATGCAAAATTCAACCTAAACTATTCTAAATGCAAGTGAAACTAACTAATATGAAAACTAAACCAAAGTCTAAATTGGTTAAAAACACAATACATCAACTCCCCCAAACTTGTCCTTTGCTTGTCCTTAAGCAAACCACAAAGAAAAGTAAGCGAGAGAGGTTTGAAGATGGGAACCTCAGAGCCAAAAGATTATGCAAGAGCCTAGTGAACTAACATCTAAAACGTGATACATCATCAATCCAGAACTAATATCTTTACTCATCAAATCATTCATGTATCTTCACTATCCGTTCTATTACTAAAGCTAAGAGATTCACCTATCTAGTCCAAATCATCTTCCTACATTCAATTAATTTCACAAGTGAAGCATGCTCAAATGATGATATTGTCGGGTTTAATTGGTAAGGTTGAAAGGGGATTTCAATGCATCAAGAGAAGGTTCACACTCAAATCATCGGGTTATCACTCAAAAAGGAGTGATTGATATAGCAAAATCAAAATGAGACAAAAGGAAATGAGGAATGCAATTTTTTATTTCCATTCCTAAACTTCCCAAGCCCGTGTCTTATTCTACCCACTCTTCAAAGGTTCTAACTATCTCTTTTAAATTCAAACTTCCCAACCCAAACCAACCATTCTTCATCCTTTGCTCGCTTAGGCTTCCAATATTTCTCCACTAGACTTATCATTTACTTCCCTTAGATCATTTAAACTAGCTCCCTTTTTACCATTTAATATCTTAGGCTATTTCTTTTTCTTTTCGATTTTCCTAGCCTTCTTTGTTATTCAACTTAGAGCTTTTCATTTCTTAAAACTTAGGGGTTTCATTTTTTTCATTCCATTTCCTAATCTAGTGGAGACTCTATTTTTTAATCAAACTCATCCTTTTCTTTTTCTTTATCTTCCCGAACATTCTCTTTTGAAAAACCATCAAACCAACATTTCCGGTCCTAGCTATCCATCCTGAATGCTATACGATGTCGTCAATCTAGCTAAATGAAAATCGTAAGTTGTCTCCCCTTATACTCGTGAGTTTTTGCCAATCAATCACTAAGGAAAAGAAACTCACAAGTAACTTGGGTAATTAGGTTTCACGGGGGAGAGGGAAATCATTCTAAAGATGAGAATGACCGGTTTAGCGACAAGTGTTTGGGCTTTTGGGTGACTAAACCGTTACAAAAAAAATTTTAAGCCTTAAACCACATCAAGATACCATTCAAGCAAGTTAATTAGCAATTCAAGTTAAGTCCAAATAGTTATGAAGGCAATCTAGAACTAGCAGGCTTCGAGACTAAACCAATAGATTTTCAAATTTTAAGATTCAATACATGAACTTCAAGACTTTTCGAGACTACTAGTAGGTTCAATCTCATACATCACACTTTAGATGCTAATTCAAAAGGCTAGAACTTAGGCTTTTCAAGGCATAATCATCATTGGTTCCCTATGCATATGATGCAATATAAACGAAATGAAACTAAATGCATTTTTTTAGAAATTTTGAAAATTTTCGATTTTTTTGGATTTTTGAAAACCTTAACTATCCACACTGAAAATGATGCATGATAAGAAGAGAAATAGAGACTAGATTAGCTACGGTCCCTCTCCCAAACTTAAATCACACGGTCCCTGTGTGTAATAAAATTCGGAGGAAGGGACAAAGAGAAAAAGAAAACTAAATGCATTTTATACAAAGAGAAACGAGTGTACCTAATAGTGATCGGAGTCGTTGTTGGCTCCATAGTCGTCCGAAGAGAAATTTAGAGACTGTATTGGTTCTTCATGAAGGCTTAAGTAAGCCAATTTCTGTGTCTAATCAATCAACAAAACATGATCCAAAGTCCAATCACCCAAAACATTATTGAAAACATGAAAAGAAAGTAAATCAAAGGATATGTACAAAAAGGATAACATGAGATTCCCTCTCAAGTGGGCTTGTTTAAAGTCTCTAAGATTGACTTTGCTTTTGCTTAAGCTTGTGTTGGTTCAGAAAGGATTGTAGGACCTTCTTTGTCAACTAGCTCCCATGTTAACCCATTTAGAGCTGTATAGCCATTCTATCCACCTTTTAAGCTAGTCTTACCATTGCTAGCCTTTTCTAGACACTCAATTGAAAGAGCATCTTTTGTTGTTGCCCTATAGCCTCTCCGTCAGTGTAGGCTTCTTCTTTGTTGCCTTGATGTCATATCTTTGAATATAGTTTTTTCCAAGATGAAGTTCAACCCGCCCTTTCCTCACATCAATCTTTGCTCCCGCAGTGGCTAAGAAAGACCTTCCTATAATGAGAGGGTCTTTGAGTTCTTCTTCCATATCAATGACAACAAAATCTGTGAGCACCTTTGCGTCCCCTATCTTTACAAGAATGTCTTCCAGAAATCCAACTGGAGTTTTGACGGACCTATCCGCTACCATTAAGGAGATTCCACAAGTTTTGAAGGATGTATGACCAGGCTTCTTTGCTACCGAATGTGGCATGAGACTCACACTTGCTCCAAGGTCACATAAGCTCTTCTCAAACTTAAAAGGTCCCAAAGTACAAGGAAGAGTGAATTTTCCCAGATCTTCAAGCTTTTTAGGAGTTACCTCTCTTGGGTTTTCATTCTTTGCATCAAGCTCATGTGTAAGCTTCACCATTTTTTCTAAAGTCTTCAGCTTCTTCTTAATTGCATCCTTCAAAAACTTGCTGTTTTGAGGGTTCGCCAAGAATTCTTCAATGTTCGGCATTTCTTTTTTCACCTCTTTCATGTTCTCTTCAAATTGAGCTCTATATTTGGCAATCAACTCCTTCTTGAACCTTCCTAGAAATGGTAGTTTTGGCTCATAAGGAGATGGCTCAAAAACTGGTGCTTTCGGTGGGGAATCTTCACTAGTCACTTTCCCTTTTCCCTTGAAGTCAACCAATATCTCTTGTGATGGTTTCTCAACCACAACCTCGTCACACTACTCTTCTTCATCATCTATCGAAATGATCTTCCCCCCAACTTGCTTCTCATTGTCTTCATTGAGAATATGTGCAGGTGCCACGTCATGATACTTTAGGGTGATAGCATTGACATACTCCTTTTGGCTTGATTGTGAACTACTTGGAAGTTGTCCCACTGGTCACTTTGAAGAAGAAGCGATTTGAGCGACTTGGGTGTCGAGAGATTTTAAATGATATGCCATGCTCTCAATCTTCGCGTAAAGATCATCAGTTTTAGCATTCATGTCCTTTTTGAACACACCAAACTCGATTGCACTCTTCCCTTGTCCTTCTAAGAGTTGTCTCAAAAACTGATTGGTTTGCTCCTGAGTAGTGGAAGAAGATGAGCTACCTTGAGATTGTTGTTGAGGAGCTTGAGGGTTAGAGAAACCTTGTGGTTTGTTGAAGTATTGTTGATTCTGTTGGAAACCACTTTGATTGTTGAATTGAGGCATGGGTTGGAAACTGGTTTGTTGTTGCTGCTGTGGAGGATACACCTGGTCCTGAGGATTGGCAACATTGGTGTTGTGGTAAGAGAGATTTAGGTTCTGGTGATAGTTGTTGTAACTTTGGTTGTAGGCTTGGTTACCAACATAGTTAAAGTTCTACTTAAATAGGGTCTTGTGGGGGGGGGGGGTTGGTATCCTTCTTGGACATCAGTCACAAAGTTGACTGCTCCTTGTTGAGAAAGAAGGAATTTGTCTAGCTTGTCCTCTAAAGACTTCAAATATATCCTGAAGCCACTACCACCACCAACATCCCTATTAGAAAGATCATAGTCATCTCCATAAGCGCTGTGACTTTGAGCTTGATTCTCAACAAGTAGCAAACCATCAGCTTCAGTTTGGCTAAAGAAATTTCCCTGGTTTGCAGTATCCAGCATCATCCTGAATTTAGGGGCAAGACCCCGATAGAAAGTACTGAGGAGGCTCTCACCGAAAAAGCCATGATGTGGGAAATGAAGTGTATAGCCTTTGAAACGTTCCCAAGCTTCACTAAAGGATTCATTTCCTCTTAGCACAAAGCCGGATATCTCGTTCATTATTCTTGCAGTTCTTGATGTTGAGAAGAACTTGGTTAGAAACGCTTTTTTACAAGCATCCCAAGTTTCCACTGAAGCAGTTAGTACATTCTTCTCCCAAAAGTGAGCTTTTTCTCCCAATGAGAAGGGAAATAATCGAATTTTGAAAGCGTCTTCTATCACTCCGTTGATCTTTGCTGTTCCACACAACATATCGAAGTTGTCTAGATGGTCCAATGGGTCTTCCATCGGTAGACCATGGAAATTTTAGTTCGAAACCATATTGATGAGACTGGACTTGATTTCGAAGTTATTGTTAGCAATTACTGGTGGTTTAATCCCTTTACGTTGAGCATGAGCGTTAGGGGCATCATTTTCTCCTATGGTTCGTGTACCACCGTTGTTGTTCGGGTTATCAAATTCAGTCTAAGAAATTCAAAGTTTGGTTGCGTTTATTAATTTAAAATGTGCATATATTGAAAACCGAAAAATGATTAAGCTAAAAAGATAATAAAGATTGAACTAAGAATATAATGATAAAAAGCTAAATAAACGGGCTAACGTAATCGACTCGGGTGATCAAATAATATCCTAAGATGCTCAATGCTAATATTAACAGCTAATCCTTGGTCTAAGATTCCCATAAATAGACTAATCCACTCTCGTGGCACTAATCCTTTTCCTAATCGTGCGATTAATACAATCTCTTGACTAATAAAAAAAATTAAGAAACATTAAGCTCTAATCTATGACAAACCACTAAACTAGCTAACATAATCTCTTGGCTAGGCCTCATTTAGCATTCAGTTTATGGTTCGGGAATTTCATCGAGCATCTTTCGGGCACAATTCATCCTAAGGTCTAAACTTGATTGATCAATTCAATTCTAGCATTAAGAACATCTATTGAATGAGGATTTAAGAATTATAAGTCTTAAGCATCAAATTCCACCATCTAATCACCCTAATCTACCTAACCCATTTTGTTTATTTAGAACTACTCACTAACCATTAGGAAAACACAGATTCTAAGGGTAGAATCATGTTTAACCATGATTAGATTCAAAGGAATACAAGAAATTAAGAAAAGAATCAAGCAAGAACTAAAATCACACTCAAAAATAGAATCAAAGGTTTACAAAGTGTTTTTGAGAAAACTCAAGATAAAGAGAGATTAGGTTTACAAAAGCCTTAAATAGTTTATTTTTGTCTTTTTGGGGCCGGTATCGGCCGGTACACTTGGTCGATATGGTTCCTTTGCAAACGGTATCAGCTAAACATGACCGGTACACACTGGACGATACAGGTGTATCGGGCCATGTGTACTGGTTGGTTTGCCCGGTACTGTTTCTACATAGGTTGTATCGACCTCTCCTAAC
>OVBE01016064.1:0-11125 GCA_900406425.1 Iberis pinnata | reverse complement strand
CATACGACGTTGTAAAACTATTCATTATATAATAATACATACAAAATTATACAAAAATAATATTATACTAAATTTAAATTTTTTTGTAAAAATATAGCATTGCATGTAACGCAGGTGTAATCTCAGCATTAAACAAAAAAAAAAACCCAGTAACAGTTGTGTATAACATTTAAGTTAGTCGCTACGGTTTTGTTAACCATGTGCATAGGCTAAATAATCATCAAAATGAACCCAAAAAATAAAAAACGTTGAAAATGAAGATCATGCTATTAGTAGACAAGCATATCTTAGCAATTATTTGGATTTTGCGTGATTATTCCACAAAGCACTTTACAATTTAATATTTCTCACTATGGACTGTTTTATCTTTTTGGATTTGCATAACATCCGGAAAGAAATAGTAATATGATATTCGTATTATCGTTAAAATGTCAAAGAGCTTTACTTAAAAGAAGCATGAAAGATTCGAAATTATGAATATCTCACCATATATGTTAGAATAAGTTAGATATATTTCACAAAAGTTATTTTAAAATATTAATATATGAGTCATTACCTATTTACACATTATCATATACTCCCTCCGGTTTTTTTTAAATTGTCGTTTTAGTTATTATTTTTGTTGCAAAAAGAATATCGTTTTAGGTTTTAGTGCAGAAATTTAATAAGTTTACGTTTTCTGACCAATAGAATAATTACATTATTTTTTCTGTTGGTACATTTATAATATTTAATGTTATTTTTATGAAAAAAGTAAATTTTTTAATAAGTGAAAAATCTAAAATGACAATCTTTAAAAAACGGAGGAAGTATATGATAGTTTTTAGTTAGGATTCCGTTTTAAAAGTATGTTTTTTTAAAGATTTATTGAAAGAAATTTTAGATATCTTTAGTTTGACAGAAAAACTAATATATTTTTTCCTCTGGTTACAATTAGTTCATATAGCCTTAAGTATTTTTGTGAAGTTAAATGTGAAAATCCAATTTGTGAAGTATTTTGGTGCATAACGAGAATATTGGTGCATGGCGAGAGTTTAAGAAAATTAATTTGATTATACGGGGAAGACCAAGTTTTTTTAACCTTCTCAATAAGTTATTATACTTCTTAAAGATTATATCGAGTTGGATATTCTTTTATATTAGGGGTGTATTGAATGTGGAATTTGGAAGGATTTATATTAAATTGAAAAATTCACGGTTATTGAAACAAAAATTTTAAAATATCTTATGAAACCTATTGTTATTGAATCAGTGATTTTTAAAAAATCTCATGAAATCCATTGCTATTGGAATTATTTTAGATAGTGAAATACTGGTGATTTGATGGTATTTCAATGGAATTTCTTAGTTAAGAATACAAGATCTCAAATCTCATGGTTTTAGGTGGGATTGTAAAGAATTTTAAAATAAATCACATGAATTTCCTAATTCACCTAAAATCACATAAAAACTCACTAAGAAGAGCAAGCAGTAAACGACTGCAAAGGGAGCGAAGCGAGTTTTTCTTTTTAAGAGTGACATTTTTTAATATCATTTGTCATGTGAAAACTTTACTGTTAAACATGTTTATATAAGTTTCTGATATATCATTTGCGGAATCGTGTTAAGGAGGACAAAACACTTAGAAAGATCGCGTGGTGGTTTGCAGAACCAACAAAACCTCTCAGAATGCAAACCGAGAGAGTCGGAGACCACATGCTGAAACGGTTGAAGATATGTTACATCCAACTTCGATAAAAAAGTAGATATAGACTTTTAATTACCTTACTAATATCACAATAGCAATAACAAAGTTTTATTATCGACATTGTTATCTATCAAAACATTGATAACACAAATAATTTAGAAAGATTCGACTTGATATTGATTCACTGTTATACCACAATTAGTAAAATAAATACGAATAAGATTAAACATGATCCCTATTTATTTCAAAACATAAAATTGGTCGAGGCCGACAATCAGATCTTAATGTCGATCGATGTTGATATGAATTCTAAGATTTTTTTCTATTAAAAAAATAACAAGTTGAGCCGAAAATTACGCTATGAAATCTTTTTAGTTTTAGCTAATCAAATCAAAAAGAAATTAAAAGTCAATAGTGACATTAGCAAGTAATATATATATTGTTTATGACCAAGTTGAACTCAAACTTTTCCTAACATGATCAGTCTTGAAGTAGTTTCTAATTTTTTTGGACATGAGTTATTTGGAAAACATTTTATGTAGTATAATTTCTATAAATTAATACATCAATAAATTAATATATTTTTTTCTAAATTTGATTGTTTATCAAATAAATTTATCAATAAATATATATTTCTCTAAATTAATAAAATAAATGTTTCTAACCTTTAATCTATTAAAGTTTTACTTTATGTAGGAAATGATATTAAAACTAAAAAAATTTTATGGAATCATTTACATGTTTTTTTTTTTGTCGTTATATTGCCTAGTTTCTAGATAGTTCTCTCCCAACTGAGAGTGGCAGAGTTCGAACCCTAGTTGATGTAATTAGATGCAGAGGTGATTACCATGTTTATCCTCTATTATTTAGAGAGCTTTATTTATCTCGATATTTTTTCTATTCTTCCTCAGACCGGTTTCGCCTCTTTTGTATTGAAGTACTTTCATGGACCAATGCTCTTTCTTTTATCGAAGTTCGACTATGTTTTATAGACCGAAGTCCAATTTTTATTAGGATTGGAGTCGGTTACCAAAATCAAATATCCAAGCCTATTTTAATTTAGGTTTTCTAATTAGATTTTGACTCGGGATGGCAAACATGATATCAATAATAAATAACACTACAAACATATACAACGGATTAGTTATATTGAATGACGTTGTCAAAAAAAGTTATATTGAATAACCAATGGAGCCTGGAATGCTTTTTTTTCAACTTTGGAATAATTACCATTAAGAAACAGAGTTTATATAAATACAACAGCAATAAAGCAAAAAACAGAGGCAAGTAATGCTTGAAGCTGCTATAAAACGAAGACAGAAACTAGGATTTCTCTGCATGAAAAATGTCTTCAAGCCACACTGGATATCCAGAAGCCACATAGGAATGGTGCTGGCGTCTAGTGAGAACACTATTGGCGATAAGAAAAGCGCCTCTATTGGAACATCTCAGATCAAAAGAAAGACTCCAATCATCTAATCCTTGAGCAGAATCTCTGAGAAGTGCTAAATGAGAAGCGAAGGCAGGCCAAAGATCTGGGTTTTGAAAAGCTTTCACCAAAGATAAATCCTCCTGAGCAAAAACTACCTTGTTCCGATGAAGAGCAGAGATACTTGAGAGAGTCCATTCTAAGGCCTTGATATGAGCCTCTTGTTTGGTCATCAATCTGGGGATCATTGATCTGTTATGCAAAAGGACTGTTCCACCATCGTCCCGAAGTACCCATGCGGCTCCTGAAAAGGTTGAAGAATCTTTCCAAGCCAACCCTATGTTGCATTTCAACCAGGATGGCTTTGGGGGGAACCATTTCTTACGGTTCTCATTGTCAGTAGATACTGTTTGTCTCTTTGTCGATCCATTTAATGCTTGAGCCATAAACCATTCCTCTGCATCATCTTTGAATTTTTTCACCGATTGCTCTGAACAAAAGTCAATACCTTCTATAAACATATTGTTCCTATTCTTCCAAATACCCCATAATAGCCAAGGAATTGATCTTCTTAAGGCAAGCTCCACGTGATGGTTCTTCATAACCTGAAAACAATGACTCAAATTTTCCAAAACAGAGGAATCATGGAAGCCGATTAAGGGGAAGGAAATATTTGATAAAGCCCAAATTTGCCTAGCTTTGGGACAAGCAAAAAGACAATGATTTACTGATTCATTTCCTTCCCCACAGTAAAGAAATATGAGATCTCCTCTCATTCCTCTCTGTTTCAAGTTGATTTGTACAGGAAGGGCATTGTTTAATGATTTCCATATGAAATGGCAAATTTTCCCTGGAGCTAGAATCGACCAGGCATCTTTCTTTAGCTGATTTGCGTTTGGTCTCATGGATTGCTGAAGAAGGAGCTCTGCATATTTTTCAGTATGAGCAATCCAATAAGCCGTTTTGGCAGAATAATACCCTGACTTTGTTTTAGACCAACTGTAAAAATTCTCTCTTCCCAGGAATGGTCTGATTTTTCTTATTCTGATAATATCCTCTTCAAAGAACAGATTTTGCAAGATTCTCTCATCCCAGTGACCATAATTCCTATTTATCATGTCATTTACCAGCAAATCAATATTAATAACCGGGTTTTTCATTAGAGGCATTCGATTTGATTCCTGGTCTAACCAGTCTGCAGACCAGACTTTAATGGAAAGGCCATTCCCAACCCTTCTCTTTATCCCTTTCTTTAGTTTTTGTCTGCCCTCTAAAATACTCGTCCACGCGTATGAGGGTTTATCTGAAATATTTGCCTGTAAGAAAGGGACTTCAGGGAAATATCTACTCTTCAGGAAAGATGAACATAAGCTTTCTTTATGATAAAGGATTCTCCATGCTTGTTTTCCGAGCAAGGCTAGGTTAAAGCATACGATATCTCAAAAATTCATGCCTCATTCTCTCTTTGGCATACACAATTTGTCCCAACTTACCCATGAGATTTTCCTCTTATCTTCTTGGGAATTCCACCAAAATTGGATCATTGCTGAGGTGAGAGCATTAGAAGTGGCCTTGGGGATTTTAAAGCATTGCATCGCATATATAGGCATGGAAAGGATGGTGGCTTTGAGTAGAGTTTATTTTCCGTTGTGAGAAATGTTTTTACCATACCAACCAGAAAGCCTTGTTTGATTTTATCATGAAGGTAATTAAGCAGAGATATTTTGATCCAGTAAACACTTCAGGCAGTCCCAAATACTTGTCTGCTTCTCCTTCATTCTCTATCCCCATTATTGATTTCACCATGGCTTTAGTTTGAGATGTAATCTTGCTTCCATAGGTGATTGAAGATTTTGCCAAATTTATAACTTGCCCCGAGACTTCAGCATAGACTTGTAAGATCTGATGCAGTTTTTGGCATTGCGATTCTTGTGCTTTGCAGATGAAAAGAGAGTCATCGGCAAATAGGAGGTGGCTAATCGAAGGTCCTAAAGGATGGAATTGTATTCCTGAAAGATGATGTTCATGTTCTGCCTTTAACAGAAGATGTGAAAGACCTTCTGCACAAAGTACGAAGAGGAAAGGCGAGAGGGCGTCCCCTTGTCGTAGGCCTCTTTGTGCTTTAAACATACCATAAGGCTGGTTGTTCATAAGAACTGCAAAGGTTACAGAAGAGATACATTCCATGGTCCAGCCTATCCATTTCTCAGTAAATCCAAGAGCTCTCAATAAGGCTTTGATGTATTTCCATTCGACCCTGTCATAAGCCTTCGACATGTCCAATTTAACTGCAATGTATTCTTCTGAGAAGGGTTGTAATCCTTTTAGACTATGTATGATTTCGTGGACGATTATAAGGTTCTGAAATAAGCCTTCCCGCCACAAATGTTGATTGGTTGACTGATACTAGGCTATTGAGATGAGGTTGAAGCCGATGAACCTTGATTTTAGCAATAATCTTGTACAGGAAATTACATAAACTAATGGGTCTTAAATCTGCCATTGATTCTACTTTCGCAGTCTTTGGAATTAGGCACAAATGCGTAACATTCCAATCATGTTGCATTGAGGAATAGGTGAAGAAGTCTTGTACTTCTTTTGTGATCTGCGGCTCAAGTGTAGACCAATATTTTTGAAAGAAAGTTCCTGTAAATCCATCTGGTCCTGGAGCAGAATCAGGGTTAATCGAAAATATTACCGTTTTATCTCTTCTTTTGATATGGGGCTGGTAAGAGAGTCACTCATGCTCTCTGTTACTCTCGGCCGAAAGCCAGTGAACATAGAGGTGAAATCTGATGGATTTGATGATCTAAATAACTCCAAGAAATAGTTTACTGCCACTTCACCTTTTGACGCTTCTTCTTTTTGAATATCTCCTCTTTGATCCTTTAGGTACGGGATAAAATTACGTGCTCTCCTAGCTTTTACAGAGTTGTGAAAGAAACTTGTGTTTCTATCTCCTTCCCTTAGCCACTTTTCTCTGCTTTTTTGCTTCCAGAACATTTCCTCTTCTTTGAAAGCCAAAGCCAATTCTTTTTTCAATGCCCATAAGCTACTCCAATGTAGATTCCCTCTAGTTTGTGCATCTTCCAGTTGATTTTTTAAAGATTCAATCCTAACCGAAGCATTGGTTAGGTTGCATTTTTTCCAGCTACTTAAACCTTGTCTGCAAGAGTGGAGTCTTTCAGAGATAGTTTTGTGTCTGTCATGTCTAATGCTAGTCCAGGAAGTTTTAATTTCTTTCACTTCTTCATGAGAACATAGCCTTTTATCAAATCTAAAGAAACCTCTGTGTGATTGTGCAATTTGCATCAGGTTCACTAAGACCGGTCTGTGATCAGATCCTCTCTTATCAAGGAATGATTGAGAGGCATTTGGAAACTGAGCTAACCAAGATTGGTTTCCAAAGCATCGGTCCAACCTGCATTGGACCCAATGTCCTTTTCTCTTTCCACTCCATGTATAACAATTACCTTGGCTCTTTAGTTCCTTGAAGTTGCAACCTGAGATGAATTCTACAAAAGGCTGGAAAAGGGAGTTTGCTTTGATAGGACCACCTAGTTTTTCTCTGTTGTGAAGAAGATCCTTAAAATCCCCCATACAACACCAGCTAGATCTTCTTGTTGCTCCCCATGAACAGATTTTTTCCAAATATTTACTCTTTTCCCATATACAGGATCATTGTATATAAAAGATACAAAAAAAATTGTAAGAGCCAATCACAACTTCTGCATCTATTAAGTTTTTATCTGCATACAAAATGTTAAGGTCAATCCTATCTTTCCAAAATATTGCTAGACCCCCACTTAACCCCTCAGGATTTACAGTAAAAAGCCTATCATAGCCTAACCAAACTGTTAGGTCTGCCAAAACATTATATTTGTTTTTGGTTTCCATTAAAAACAAAATGTCAGGGAAAAGAGTTTTCCTAAATTCCCTTAATCTAGGAAATGTCAAGTCGTGGGGTTGACCGATACCTTGACAGTTCCAGCTTACGATGCTTATCGTGATTGGGTGATCCCCTTATTGGGATCACCCACCTTCTTGTTCCTCTTAGACTCTGTTATTTGAACTCTTAGATCTTCTTCCTTGTCTTTTGAACCAGAGCTCCTCTTGTTTATCCTCTTTCATGTACCTTTCCTGATCTGTTTATTTGCTTGAAGATTCTGCGCCAATCTCTCTGTTTTTGTAGGACGTTTTCGTTTGTTTCCTTTAACAGGTTTTATCCCAGAAGAGCTTGGCTCATAGAGCCAAGGAGGAGAAACCGTAGGATCAAAACCTGAGATGTAAGGCACCATTTCCCAATTGGAGTTTAGCTGTCTTGAAGGTTCATAAGGTAATTCTGTTATGATTAGGAAACCTGGAGGGTGAGCTGATCTTATCGCGACTGCCATTAGCTTAGGAGCTTGAGTGAAATCATTCTTGGAATGTGTCTCTTCTTTAGAGAATTCAAACAACAATCCTTTTCCTTTGTTTAGTGGTTTGGAAAATATGGGTGTTAGTTCTAATCTTAGAGCAGTTTTTTGGCCGATTGGGTCATTTTCCAGGCTTTGAATATATGCTTTTACTCGAGTTTGTCTGATAATTCTTTCTGCACCCGAGGCAGAGATGAGGTACTGTCTCATTTCATCTAATACCTCATTTGCAATTTTGATAGTACCCGTTATTGGGTTAATTCCGACATGATCTTCTCTAAGAATGCCAAAAAGAGGGTCTGATGGGGATATGACAGGTTTGGGAGTTGCTTTGGTTGCAGAACTTTTACCCGGGTGTAGAATCTTGGACTGAGTAGGCTGAGACTTGAAAGGGCAACGATCATTGCTGTGGGTTAATCGTTGACAATCGTAGCACCTCTTTTGGATTCTTTCAAAGTCATAGAGGATCTTGAATTCTTCTCCTTCTGACGTTTGAGTTAATTTATATCTCCTGAGAGGGTTAGCTACATTGATTCTGACTTTCACTCTTACATAGTCTTGGGTTTGTGGTTTTGATGGATCAAACTCCACTTCTAATACTTCTTCGGCGAATCCCCCAAGATTCATGATAGATTTTTCTATGTAATATTTCATGGGTAAATTTCTGATTTGAACCCAAGATTCAACCATTTGTAACGAGAGGGGAGACGGGTTTGGTGACCATCTTTCAATGTCTATAGACCATTGGTTAAACGTATGTGCGCCCTTGTCTAGTACCATTAGGAGATCGTGTTCATACTTGAAGAAGAATTGAAATCTATCTTGGGTCAGAGATACCTCTCACTCTATCATAGAGTTGCCACTTCCTTGGCATGTCTAATATTAGATCAGACATTTTTTGAGCCGGTGGGTTGAGAGTTCGACCTATGATGCTGAGAATGTTGTTTCCTGATTATCGGAACTCCGGCAGATCTGGAATTAGGTAGACTTCTTCTGATGCTTCTAAAGATAGATTCAGTAGGGCTTCATCAAGGTGTCCTTCCATGGTGATTTCTTACTGCGTGACTATCAACTTTCTCAGGAAAGGGTGGAAAGAGATCGAAATTTCTCTTGATTCCGATATAAAATCCAACCGGTGAGTACCAGATTTGGGAAAACAAATTCCGATGAGAATGAGTGGCTTAAAATGAGTTTGGACTTTGATTAGATTGGTCAACAGTAAATAAATCGGGGAAAAAACCGAAACTAAATCTCTAATTACTCTTTTCCAAAGCTTCTGAAAGAATTAGAGAGTCTTGAGCTCTAAATTAGAGAGTCACACATATGTTAGTTTTAATGTTGGCTTGGAGCGTGGAATGCTTAATAGATGTTGCATCATTTTTCGAATTTAATGACTATTGAAATGAGATCCAAACAATGGAATAGTACAAAAGTTATTATAGTCTGATTTAAATATTGTTGGGTCATGAGACTTTTAACCGTTTTAGTTACAGCTTTAATTAATTGTACGGAACAAGAAAAAGCCTTAGAATAAGGAAGTTTGATTGCGCATGCAGTGTATATTTATAGCTTAATGTATATTTACATATAACTCAATGTTTATATTAATTTATAATATAATGGCTCTAAAAACGATTAAAAAGTGTATTCAAACAAATATTTTATATGATTTGAAATGATTTGAGTTTTAGTGAGTTTTAAGGTGATTTTAGGTGAATTAAGAAATTCATGTGATCTGTTTTGAAATTTTCTACAATCCCATCCAGAACCCGGACCGGACTGGGGGTCGAACCGGGTTGAACCGCGAACCAGAAGTTTACCCGGGTTGGTTCAACCCCGGTTCAACAAGTTTTTTAAAAAATGTTTTCTATATGAATAATGATGAAAATACAAATTAACATTTTATGTTTTTATATGACACATATTAGATAAGTATATAAATTTATAATACGTTAAACGTTTAGATCTTTGAAAATATATGATGTATAAAACATGTGAACAAAAAAATGTTTTGTATAAAACCAAATTTTAACATTTCATACTCCTTTTGTTACATATATAGTATTTTTCACTATTATTAATTTATGATTTATATCAATTTATTATTTGTATGGATTAAATTAGTAACATTTTATTTTATTGCTAATTCTATATATATATATAAATCTAATTTTTAATAAAATAATCAAACCCGATCGAACCCGGTCGGATCACATTGATCCACGACCCGAAAACTTTTCCGGTTCGGTTGCCGGTCCGGTTTCAAAAACATCGATCCCAACTAAAACCATGAGATCTGAGATTTTGTATTTTTAACGAAAAAAATCCATTGAAATCCCATCAAATTACCAAAAGTTCACTACTTAAAAAATTTCCAATATGAGTGGATTTTATGAAACTTTTTAAAATTACTAATTCAATAACAATGGATTTCATGAGATATTTCAAAAATTTTGTTTAAATAACAATAAATTTATCAATTTAACATAAATCTTTCAAAATTTTAAATTCAATATACACCACCCTAAGTTTATGTGTATTTTGAAAGAGTTCAATATGATCTGTAAAGTCTTTTTGATACAATTTCCCTTTGCCATGCGCGTATAATTTTNTTTTTTTTTTTTTTTTTTTTTGCTTTATAGTAGTGCAAGTTTATATAGCATATATTTGTAAAAAAGAATTAATTGTTTTTTTTGTCCTCTTAATTTAGTGCTATACGATTACACTTTTGTAAATCCCTACAAAAATCCAATGGTGACTTTAAGATCCTTATTTAAGCATTTTCTTTCATTTTATACCCTTTCGGATCATGAATAATCATGAATAGATAGATGATGTTTAAGAATTTTAATCCATATTAATAAAAATAAATTTTATCTTTTATAATATTTATTCATTAGTTTAATAACATTAAATATCATCTTTCTCCATTCATTATTGGTTAAAAAAATCCATTAATTGTGAAGTGCGTTTCTAATACCATAAATATATATAAACATTAATTTAAAACATCATCCTATTAGAAAATGGAGTGAGTATAACATAAGAATTTAATCTTAAATGAAATAATAAACAAATTCTCCTCTACAAACTTTTTTTATAAACTCCTCTACGTGAAAGTAATAGTCACGTCGGCTCCTAAAACACTGTAGCACACATATAAATTTTGCAATGGCCGAGAATCAAACTCAAATAGCAATATTCACAGCTATAAACCATCTACCAGAGCTAAACGCTCCGATTACTAATTATTTTGCCACCACACGAAACTTTAACATCGACTTTTTGTTCATAACAAAGTCTAGCCCAGTGTTAAACAACTTTAATTCTTTTTAATCTTTATATTGTAAACAACAACAAGAAGATTACACTTAAATATAAACAAATGGAGAAAATACTTTTTGTAATTGCAACAATTAACTTCTCTCATCATAGAAATTAAGATCTATGAGGAAAACATTACAAGCTTTTTTACTTACAAATCTAAACCCATAAAATCTTTATCTTATACGGGTTTACTTCTTGTTAGACGAGTAAATTAACTCGTAAAAAAAACCCTAGATGGGCTTAAAAATAGAAGGTAAAAAAAAAAAA
>OVBE01016063.1:0-11126 GCA_900406425.1 Iberis pinnata | reverse complement strand
TCTCTCTCTCTCTCTCTCTCTCTCTCTCTCTCTCTCTCTCTCTCTCTCTCTCAATTAAGTTATTTGATTACCTATATATTATTTAATTTTATTATATAAACATTTTAAATAATTTTATAGATTGAATATTTGTAATTTTTGTGTAAACATTTTTATACAAAAATATAGATCATGAAATTAGTCTTTATATTACACATCCAAGTTTATTAATTTACAAAGAACCAATCATAAATTTTGGTTAAACAATTTTCTTCAGTACATTCAACAAAATATAATTAAAAGTATTTTTTAATTAAATAAAAGGAACTGAAAGAAAGTGAATGTGGTCATAATTTTAATTTTAAAATAATGATCACCTAAATTTTCACATTTTATTAATTTGTATACATTTATAATATATATTTGAAGTAAAAATGTATCATGATAATCCATAGTAAAATATATACAATTATAATATATATTCTCTTTCCTCATCGTTTTAGCTTCGTGTAGTCTTTTCTGTCCGCCTTCTAAGGTTTTCCTCTCCAACCTGGTGGTTAACGGTTCGCTTCTGGTCAATGGCGGGAGAGAGTCTGGCCAGGTTCGCGTTCTAGCCTCCGATTTGATCTTAGCCGTCTCTCTCACTTCTCTTGGTCTGAAGTTCCTTGTAGCCGTGAGCAGCCTTTTGTCCTTGTTGGTGCAGATCCTTCATCTAATCAGGTGCTTTTCAATGCTGTGTTTTGGATTTGTCTCTTTCTGCAGAGAAGCTTAAGTTTTACCTCTTCTTTTGCGATTGAGCAAGGTCTTCTGGTTGTTGGTGAAGGTTGTTTGTTGCTAGAGCAGTGTGGTTTAGCTCAATCATCTAGGTTTGGGTTGTTGATTTCTCTTTTAGGTCTGTTGTTGTTAATAGTTTTAGATTCTGGTTGTAGACTCTCCACTTCACTTACTCAGTGTTAGGTGGAGGTTTTGGCTGGGTTTTTCCCCTAAGTGTTTGACCCTATGGTATCAGTACTAGACCTTCTTTTTCCCATTTGATTGTATCTCGCTCACCATTTCTAGATTGTCCGTCGGTTTAATGATTTCCGGGACTCTCTTATGCAAATCATGTTCAATCAATTTGGAATCTTAGTCAGACCTGTTGTAAGGTTCTGATGCTCGGTTGGTGTCTCGGTTAAGCAAGTTAGTTTGGGGGAATATCTTTGGATGGTATGTTTTTAGTTTTCTCCTGAATAAGTTGGCGCAGGTTCCTCTTCGGGTTTGTTTATGCGGTGCCGATGGTTTGCGGTTTGTGGTAGAATGACTAGGATGAATGGACTAGGCAACGGGCAAGTATCTTTCGGCCAGATCTGCTCTATTCATGCGCTCTCTCATCCGTTCTCGGACTCGCTCGAATGACGTGGTTTTCAGTTTTCAGGTTCAAGCTCTTTGATTTGAGTTCCAGTCTCTCATTGGATAAGCTCTCTACGTGCTTCGAAAGGACACCCTCGCTTCTCTCCTGGGTTTGTTGTGTTTTCCTCACGGTTTCTGCCTGGAGGTCGGAGTTAGCTTCCGAACCATTCATTGTCTACCAAAGCAGCTTCTCTTCTTAACCTCCTTAAAGTGAAGACTCCGGTTCTGCTTCAATTTGCTTGTTCTCCTCTCGTCTCATCTTTGTGGAACTATTGGCATCATCTCTTTGCTTCTATGTCCTTCTTCGTTTTTTTGTGACTTTCATGTGTTTTCTTTGTCTGTTTTATGTTTGTAATCCTTATCTTTGACGGAGAAAAAAAATCTATAGTAAAATAAACATTGCTCCTAACGGATACAAATTATTTTGTTGGCCTGATAAACAAAGTAATTAATGTATTTATAGATTAAGGTTATTAAAGCAGCTCACATAGTCACATAATGAAACTAGTAAACTGTTCGAATGATCATAGCCTCGCTAGTATGTTCACCATGAAAGATCTTTGCGACATATCCAACTCTGTAAGGTATGAATATGGTGGTTCTATGGACACATCATCTACAAACTAACCATATTGAGTACTAACTTCACTTGTTCAAAAATTTTGATTTATGTGAGATTGCATTGTAAAATCTAGAGTCTAGACGTTCATAGCTTATAATCTCTATAAGGATGATATAGAACTTATATTTTCTTGACCTTGTAATACCTTAGAGAGTCTAACTAACTCATAAAAGTCCAAATGATCAAAACTTTTTGCAGCAGCTAGGAAAAAATAATAAATTAACATCACTATTCAATGAATTTGGAAATTAATTGCAAAGTGTATTCTTCAAAAGGTGTATTAACTTACCTTTTTGGGGTTTCCTAGTGGAGTAGTATCCAGTAGATTTATCGAGTCTTTTAGACCTTCAAAATATTCAATACTTAAGAGTGTGAGAAAAAATCTTTCATGGTGATCATTCACAATAAACTCATCCAGTTGCACTTTCATAAAAAATAATGTAAAATTAAATTCTTTTCATGTAGATACTCCAAATCGATCAGGAAAGACACGCCAAAAGCACCTCCATTTACGGTTTAACCACATGTAGAAGTTAGAACCAAGAATCCACAAAGGACTCTACAACTTTGTGCACAAAACAGAGACTTTGTAACTTAGTGTGAACCTCACTATACTCTCAAACTATTTTCTCTGCACTCGTTTGTAGTGATTGATTTTTGCAAGAAAATAAAAGACACAAGAGATTTGCGAGTTCATGTTCCAAACCGGAACACTACGTCTCGCCGAGAAATGCCTCGGAAATCCATTAAGAAACTTTCTCAACACTTAGAGCTTTTAACATGTTCATACTTAGTTCTATCTCTCTCTCTTTCTCACTACAATGTCACTCAACTTCCACACTACAATACTAACACCCATCTGCTCTACTTATAATACAAGAAAGTAGACATAGGATGCATACCGGACAACCTAAGCATGCGTCTTCAGATCCTGTCTGGGTTGGTGCATAATTAATGGCTTCTGACATTGCTTGAAGGCGGCTTGATGGTCTTGATTCCCAAGCAGCTCCTTCTTGCTTCTGGTTCGTACTACACCAGATAGTGACCTGATGAGAGAGAGTCTTGAAGATGATGAAGTCGAGCTTACCTTCATCACTCCTTCAACTTAGTAAAGTGAAGCCTCTGTTTCATCTAGAGACTCTTACTGATTTCATCTTGGGCTGAACATATTCTTGAGCAAAGGTAATATGCTTAAAAAAAAATCCTTCTGAAGATCAAGCCATAAATTTTACAAAACTCCTTCTTGGCTTGAAATTAAGCTTGTTCTTGCTCCTTCTTAGTGAAATGATGTCCTTTTCTATGAATCTGTTAATCTCTTAGTGACTTAAGATTCTAATTACCTTCATTGCATCAAGAAGCTTACTCACTGGAACACTCTTTGTAAGAATGTCTGCTGGATTCAAGATTGTAGAAATCTTTACAACATGAACTTCACTCTCTTCTATCTTTTCTCGGATGAAATGGAACCTAACATCAATGTGTTTAGTTCTGTCATAATGCACTGAATTCTTTGATAGTGCAATGGCACTTTGAGAGTCACACATTACTTCAACCGACTCTTGTGTGAATCCCATTTTCGATATGATTCCTCTTAACCACACTGCTTCTTTGATAGCATCTGAAAGTGCCATGTATTATGCCTCTGTACTGGATAGAGCTACTACCCTTTGAAGACCAGATTTCCAACTAATAGAGTTTCCCCCTGCTGTGAATACAAAACCTGTTACTAATCTTCTTCTGTCTGGATCCGTGGCATAATCTGAGTCACAGTAACCTCTGATTTCAAACCTTCCTTCCTTTATGCACTGAAGACACTTTTCTTTTGACCCTTTCATGTACTTGAGTACCCACTTGACAGCCTGCCAATGTTGCTTTTTAGGATTAGTCATGAACCTGCTGATAACTCCAATAGAGCATGCAAGATCTGGCCTGGTGCAAATCATTAAGTACATTATGTTTCTTATAGCATTTGAATATGGCATTGTCTTCATATACTCACTTTCTTGTACCAGAACTTCTTCAATTACATATTTCAGCTTAAAATGGGCTCCGAGTGGTGTTAACACAGACTTGCACTCATCCATCTTGAAGGTTTGGAAAACTTTTTCTATGTATTCTTCTTGTGATAGATCCAAGGTTCCCATCTCTCTGTTTCTTCTAATTTCCATACTCAAGATTTTCTTGGCAGCCTCCAGATCCTTCATTTCAAATTCTTGACTTAAGAGATATATTAACTTGCCTATCTCTTCCTTGCTTCTTGAAGCTATTAGCATATCATCCACATACAGTAGAAGATATACATACTCATTCTCAGAGACTTCCTTTATGTATACACATGGATCATATCTACTTCTATTGTATCCAGAGTTCCCCATAAAAGAATCAAACTTTTGATTCCATAACCTTGGTGACTGCTTTAACCCATACAGAGATTTCTTCAAAAGACATACAGCTTCTTGATCCCCATGTACTTCATGTCCCTCAGGTTGTGTCATGAGAATGTGTTCCTCTAAGTCTCCATGTAAAAATGTTGTTTTAACATCCATTTGTTCTAACTCTAGATAAAAATGAACCACTACTGATAAAAGCAGCTTGATAGATACTTGCTTAACAACTGGGGATAATATCTCCTGGTAATCCACCTATTCCTTTTGAGAAAACCCCTTAGCTACTAGGCGTGCTTTATATCTTGGGGGTTCAATACCAGGGATACCGACCTTTCTTTTAAAAATCCATTTATTGTCAATAACTCTCCCTGATGTAGGTTTGTGTTGTAAGATCCATGTGTTGTTTTTGAGCAATGACCTCATTTCTTCATCCATAGCTGCTTACCATTCACTCTTCTCAGAACTATTCATAGCCTCATGATATGTTGTTGGCTCTGAACTTTCCCCATCTTCTATTGTTGTAAGAGCATAACCAACCAAATTTACTTCTTCTATAAATCGTTTAGGAGCTGTGACTTCCCTGCGAGATCTATCCCTGGCCAGTTGATAGTTCTCTACGTCATTCCCTTTTATGTCTTCTTTTGTTTCTTATTACTTTTACTCCCAGGTGAGATAATTGGAGTGCTTGGTCTTGATTTAGAGGTTTCTCCTTCTTCATCATGAATATGCTCATGTTCACTCATGGTCAGTCCCCTTAGTTCTACTTCAAATCTTTCTCTTAGTGATGCTTGAGACTGATTGTCATTTCTGTTTTGCTCAACAGTGTCTTTAAAAATGACACTTTCTTGAAACACTACATCCTTTGTTACGACACATCTTTTATCTTCAATAACCCAAATTCTATACCCCTTGGTACATGTTGGGTAACCCAGGAACACACCCTTCTTTGCCATTGGGTTTAGCTTTCCTTGGTCTGAGTGTACATAAGCTACTGACCCAAACTTTCTCAGAAATTTGTAGTCTGGAGGTTGACCTGTCCATTTCTGTTCTGGTATATCAAATTCAATGGATGAACATGGACTCTTGTTGATTACAAACACTGCTGTTGATGCTGCTTCTTCCCAAAATTTCTTTCCCATTCCAGATTCACTAAGCATACATCTCACCTTATTCATTATGGATTTATTCATCCTTTCTGCTATCACATTCTGTTGTGGGGGTGTAAGTACAAGCTTTGTGTCTTGAAACTCCTTCTTGTTTGCAGAAATTATCAAATTCTTGATTGCAGAACTCAAGGCCATTATCTGTTCTTAATGTCTTGAGCTTCTTATTTAGCTGATTTTCTGTCAAAGCTTTCCATTCAACAAACTTACCAAAGGCTTCATCTTTAGTTATGATGAAATAGATCCATGTCTTCCTTGTGAAGTCATCAATGAATGTGATGAAATATTGACAACTTCCTAGTGATAATGGAACAGATGGTGATCCCCATAAGTCCGAGTGGACATAATCAAGTTTGTCTTTTGTTACATGTTTGCATGTCCCAAAACTAACTTTGTGTGTTTTCCCATATACACAGTTTTCACCGAACTGCAATTCCTTCACTCTATTCTTGTCTAGATGCCCTTTTCTAACCAACGCATGTAGACCTTTTGAACCAATGTGCCCCAATCTATTGTGCCATAGCATAGTCTCATCTAATGAACAAGTTGTGAAAATATCAATAGAGTCGCCAAAATTTACCTCATGTTAATTGACGGTGGCCGAGCTTCGAACTTAGGTGGTAGAACTCACAGATGTGAGCCCTTTACCACCAAAGGTAGAAGCTCTGGTAAAGAGAAGATATATTTGGTAATGGGCTGGTTTAAGAAAAAAAAAACTAGCTGGTCTAGTTACAACTTGCAAGTTTTCAAATAATTTACTCATAGAAATATACTTTCTCTGTTTCATAATATAATATAAGATGTTTTGGTTAAAAGCGCACATATTAAGAAATTCTATTTTTTATCTAAAAGAATTTATATATTATACATTAAAAGCAATTGACCAATTAATAAAAAGTTGATATCTAATTACTGGATGTGGACTATTTAATAGTTTTAAAATCTATATAAAAATACGAAAACATCTTATATTTTAGAACATAGATAATTCTCTAAAACATCTTATATTATGGAACGGAGGGAATATAAAGATAAAAAATATAAATATTAGACCTTTAACATATAACAAAAAAACAACAACAAATATTCGACCCATAAAACATATAATAAAGTGAAACATCTTTTGTAATCACGAAACGCCAATTTTCTTGCCATTTTATATTTAGTGTTCTTTAACTTCATGAGTGACGTTCTCTAATCTTATCTTCTCTACAATTTATTTTACAACTTGTAATATTTTTAATGTGTAACTCTATTTTTTATTTTAATATATCTATTTTGGAGTTAAATTGTCTTAATATGTTATTCGAAATAGAATAACTAATAATGGAATAAAGTTATTTTATTTATGAAATAAAAAATAGTGCCCAAATATGTAAGCTTTTCAAGTTTTTTATGGTTAATTTTACAAATTTTAAAGAGGTCTAGAAATAAGTGTGGGTGATTAAGAATGCATCTTAATACGATTTTTAGTTTGTTAAACTAATTAAAATCTTATTTAACTTACTTATTTGAAATAAATAAAAATTATCGCAAATCAAGTTAAAGAAAATCGTATATATTATTAATTTAGATCACGTAAGTTTTTCAAGTATTGAGATAAAGAACAAATGAGAAGAAGTATCAACTTGTATCCATCCATGATAAGTTATCCACATGAATCTATCCATGAGAAGCTATCCACATAAAGTTATTCATAGGTTTCTCATCCATCCAGAAAAGTGATGTCCATAAAGTAGTTAACATTTATTGTCTATTCTGTGCATATTCAACATATATTTGTCTTGTAAATGATAAACTCTTGCATGTTGAGTATTTTGAATTATGAAGTTTTCTTATAAGCTATATAATTATGTAATCGTTCTCTCTAAGAATTAAGGAAATAAAATCTTCCTTCTCTTCTTCTCCCTGTCTACAAATCTCTCTCTCTTCCTGACTTTTGTTCTTGATAATTCATCACTCTATTCTTTACAAAACTTACATAGTGTCAAAGACTTGTTGCTCCTAAATCTCTTTTTTTTTTCTCTTCCGCAAAATCAATATATTCTGTTTATTCTCTCTGTTTTTCCTCAAAAATTCTCCAGCTTTTTCAAAATGGAGCAAAACAAGTCAGTAGTTATTCCAGTTACCTTTAAGGGTGTAAACTACCTTTTATGGTCAAGATTGACCAAGAATTCTCTTGGTGGAAGAGGTCTATGGTCGCATGTCACTAATGGTGAAACACTAAGACAAATTATCCAAGGAGAAGATGGCAAAGGGATTGTGGTTATAGTTGAAGACAAATGAGGTCAAGAGGACCTCATGGTGCTGTCTATCATCCAGAGCTCACTTGATAGCCCCATAATGGAGGCTTACTCCTATTGTGAGACAACAAATGAGTTATGAAATACTTTACAAAAGGTTTATGGAAACATTTCCAACCTGAGTAGGGTCTTTGAGGTGAATAAGACCATCAACAACCTGAACCAAGAGGATGCAGACTTCACAACAAACTTTGGGAAGTTTAGAGCTCTTTTGGCAGAGCTAGAGATGTTGATACCAATCACAACAGATCCAACCATCCTAAATGAGAGGCGTGATCAAGACAAAGTTTTTGGGCTACTTCTCACTCTCAATCCAGCTAACAATGATCTTATCAAGCATATTTTGAGAACTGATAAGTTACCAAGCCTAGAGAATGCGTGTTCTCAAATACAAAAGGAACAAGGGTCTGTTGATCTATCTGGAGGAAAAGGAGACCTCAACTTGGCCAACGAAGCTGAGATGGAATCTGCTAACAAGGCCCACTTCAAACCAGAAAATAAGAAAAAAGGTGTAACTTGTGAGCATTGCAAGAAGGTTGGCCACATGAAGAACCAGTGTTGGATCCTTCACCCTCACCTTAGACCACCATCAAAGGTTAACCAAGTTAGAGCACATCAATCTATTCACCAAATGTCCCGCAAACAACTCAACCAACACAACAACAAGTTGAAGACATGGCCATGAGTTCTACTGCATACATTCCTGGAACCACCTCTTAGCCGTCTCAGGATGATATATTTTTCCGCAAGTTAGACATTGAGGCTCTCATAAAGGCTCTCAATGCAATTCTGGTAACATTAGTAGTAATGGTCATAACACTTTAAAATCTCTTCATTATACATCACAAATTGTTAGGCCATTGATTATTGATTCAGGTGCTTCTCACCATATGATTAGAGATGCTAAACTGATTAGTAATGTTCAACCTGCCTTAGGAAATTTTGTGATAGCTAATGGTGATAAAATTGGCATAGGAAATTTAAAACTATTTGATAAAGAGTCTAAAGCACTTTACATGCCTACCTTTACATCTAATTTGCTCTCAATTAAAAATGCTACTACTGACCTTAACTGTCAAGTTATTTTTAGTCCTATTTAGGTGTATTATCAGGATATTGAGACAAGTAAGATGATTGGAAAGAGTGTGAGCAAATGAGACCTTTATTTGCTAAAAGACACCAAGCTTAGATCTGATTTTTCTACAACTTTTACTTCTGCTTCTGTTTTAGATTCTAATTTATTATGGCATGCTAGATTAGGTCACCCTCACTCTCGTGCTTTGGAATTTATGTTGCCTAATCTTTCTCTTAAAAATGATAGTTGTGAGGCTTGTATCCTAGGCAAACATTGCAAGTCTGTTTTTTCCTAAGTCAACGACTACATATGAGTATTGCTTTGATTTGATTCATTTTGATGTGTGGACTGTACCTTGTGCTTCTAGAGAAAACCATAAATATTTTTTCACTTTTATAGATGAAAAATCTAAGTATACATGGTTGACCTTAATTCAATCTAAAGATAGGGTGCTATAAGCTTTTATGAACTTTCAAAGCTATGTTACTAACCATTACAATGCAAATATTAAAATCTTTCGGTCTAATAATGGTGGGAAATACACAAGCCACACATTCAAGAATCATTTAGCCAAACATGGAATATTTCATCAAACTAGTTGCCCTTATACTCCACAACAAAATGGAGTAGCGAAAAGGAAGAACCGACATCTCATGGAAGTTGCAAGAAGTATGATGTTTCACACCAATGTTCCAAAGATATTTTTGGAGTGATGTTGTGGTCTCAACATGTTATCTTATCAATCGAATACTAACCATAGTTCTTCATGATAGCTCTCCATTCGAGGTATTAACCAAGACCAAGCCATCCATTGATCATTTGCGTGTGTTTGGTGCCTTTGTTTTGTCTTGATTCCAGGTGAACAAAAAAAACAAATTAGAATCCAAAAGTGTCAAGACTATATTCATAGGGTACTCAACCAACCAAAAATGATATAAATTCTATGCACCAGAGTCAAGAGAGGTTATGGTATCAAGAGATGTTAAGTTTGTGGAATCAAAGAGGTACTATGATGAGAAGAGTTGGGAAAACCTTAGATACCTCTCTCATACTCCCTCGGATAAGGAAAACAACTNGGGGGGGGGGGGGGGAAACCAACTAGAACCAATGCATCAAGAAGATTCTGAAGTTCATGATCAAAGTGAAAATCAAGAAGAAGAAGCAAACCAAGAAGAAGTCTCAAATCAATGAGAATGAGACTGGATAAAGACAAGCACAACCTCTAAGAAGTAGTACAATAGTGAAGAAACCTTCTCATTGGGTAAATGACACTGGCTATTATAAGCCAATACAATAGCTTATCCAATCCAAGCCACATGCTCCTTAGCACAATTTCCAAAAGAGCATCAGGTCTTTATGAGTAACTTGGATCAGGAGTACATACCAAAATCATATGTAGAGGCTATTAAGGATGATGAATGGAAAGAATATGTTGGTCATGAAACCAAGGCTATGATTGACAATGACACTTGGTATGAAGCTGAACTTCCAAAAGGCAAGAAAGCAGTGACTAGTAGATGGATTTTCACCATCAAATACCTAGCCAATGGAAAACCAGAAAGAAAGAAGACTAAACTAGTTGCAAGAGGGTTCACTCAAACATTTAAAGAAGATTACAATGATACTTTTTGCTCCAGTGTCTAAGCTATACACTATAAGGATCATTCTCTCATTAGCTGTTAAATTGAAATGGGATCTTTGGCAAATGGATGTGAAGAATGCATTCGTTCAGGGGGAGCTAGAGGATGAAGTCTACATACGTCCACCTCCTGGTTTAGAGCATTTGGTTAAGCCAAGAAATGTTCTAAGACTCAAGAAGACTATTTATGGGCTGAAATAATCACCAAGAGCTTAGTATCACAAGCTTAGCACTACCTTAAATGGGAGAGGGTTTAGACGATATGAGGCAGACCACTCTCTATTCACCCTCACCAACCAACAAGGTATAGTTGCCATCCTTGTGTATGTCGATGATATCAACATCACATGAAGTGACAAAGAAGGTATTACTGGAAACCAAAGCTTACTCAAAATCTATATTTGAGATTAAGGATCTGAATAAATTAAAGTACTTTCTTGGAATTGAAGTTTGTCGCTCTAATGAGGGGCTCTTCTTATACCAAAGAAATTACACACTTGATCTCTTGAATAAAGCAGGTATGATAGGAGAGAAACCAGCTAAGACGCCATTGGAAGATGGCTATAAGA
>OVBE01016062.1:0-11126 GCA_900406425.1 Iberis pinnata | reverse complement strand
TCTCTCATTTATAAGATAACATATATAATAATAATTATTATATTATATACAACAGATTAAGTATTAAACTTTAGGATAAAAAAAAAACTAGAACTGAACCATTCCTACTCAAAACCTAACCAAATACTTGGAAGTGGAAGTTAAGCCTTAATAGTTACTTTACAAGTGCTGTTCTGGTCTTATCAATTCTGCTTCGCCGTCCGGGCTCGATGCCCCTTACGTCGCCAATACCATCAATCTCCGCCGCATCCGTCGCAAATACTGTTCTGGAAAAACTATCAGTCTGCAAAACACTCAACCATATCAAGCAACTCCATGCGCACGTCCTCCGTACAGTACTTGACCATCGTCTCAACTCCTTTCTCTATAACCTCTCCTTCTCTTCTTCATCTATCAGTATTAGCTACGCTCTCTCCCTCTTCTCATCTATCCCCTCACCGCCTGATTCCATTGTGTTCAATCCTTTTCTCCGGGATCTCTCTCGATCCGGTGAGTTTAGAGCGACTATTCTGTTCTACCAGAGGATTAGACATGCGGGTTGTCGTCTCGATCAGTACAGTTTCCCTCCGATTCTTAAAGCAGCCTCTAAAGTCTCGGCATTGTTCGAGGGTATGGAGATCCACGGCTTTGCATTCAAGATGGCGACACTAGCCGACCCATTTATAGAGACTTGTCTTATGGATATGTATGCTTCTTGTGGCAGAATTACATCCGCACGCTACGTGTTCGATGAAATGTCCCAAAGAGATGTTGTTACTTGGAATACTATGATTGAGAGGTTAGAATCATAAATACTTTGTTAGTTCGAAAAACATTGTGAAGTTGTTACTTATGGTTGTATGCATGTAGGTATTGCCGATTCGGTCTTTTAGATGAAGCCTTCAAGCTTTTTGAGGAGATGAAAGGTTCTAATGTGATGCCAGATGAGATGATTCTCTGTAACATTGTCTCCACTTGTGCTCGTACTCGGAATATGAGCTATAACAGAGTGATTTATGAGTTCTTGAAAGAGAATGATGTTAGATTAGACACTCATTTACTGACTGCTCTTGTTACTTTGTATGCTGGAGCAGGCTGTATGGATATGGCTTATGAGTTTTTCAAAAAGATGTCAGTGAGAAACTTGTTTGTTTCAACTGCTATGATTTCTGGGTTTTCTAAAGCTGGAAGATTCGATGATGCCCGGGTTATATTTGACCAATTGGAAAGAAAAGACTTGGTGTGTTGGACTATAATGATTTCCGCTTATGCTGAAAGTGATCATCCTCATGAAGCTTTAAGAGTTTTTGAGGAGATGTGTCACTCTGGGATAAAATCTGATGAGATTTCAATGCTTAGTGTTATTTCAGCTTGTGCGAACCTCGGTGCTTTGGATAAAGCGAAATTGGTTCACATTTATGCACATCGTATGGGGTTCGAATCAGTGTTGCTAATAGATAATGCTCTCATTAACATGTATGCGAAATGTGGAGGTTTGGATGAAGCCAGAGATGTGTTTGAGAAGATGCCTATGAGGAATGTTGTGTCATGGAGCTCTATGATCAATGCCTTTTCAATGCATGGTGAAGCCAACGATGCGCTTATCGCACTTGAGCGAATGAAACAGGAAAATGTTGAGCCTAATGCAGTTACTTTTGTAGGAGTTCTATATGGTTGTAGCCACTCAGGACTAGTTGAAGAAGGAAAGAAGATCTTTGCATCAATGACTGATGAATACAATATTGCTCCAAAAATTGAGCATTATGGATGTATGGTGGATCTATTTGGCCGAGCTAATCGCTTACAAGAAGCTCTTGAGGTTATAAACTCAATGCCAATAGAGCCTAACATAGTTATATGGGGATCACTAATGTCAGCTTGTAGGATCCAAGGCGAGCTTGAATTAGGTGAACTTGCAGCCAAACACATTCTCGAACTCAAACCTGATCATGATGGGGCTCTTGTGTCAATGTCAAATATATACGCTAGAGAACAGAGATGGGAAGATGTAAGGAACATAAGATGTTTAATGGAGGAAAAGAATGTGTTCAAGGAGAAAGGTCTTAGCTGGATTGATCTAAACGGGAAATCACATGAGTTTCTCACTAGTGACAAGAGGCATAAGCAATCGGATGCGATTTATGCAAAGCTAGAAGAGGTTGTAAGTAAATTGAAGGTGGCTGGTTATGTTCCAGACTCTGGTAGTGTTTTGGTGGATGTAGAAGAAGAAGAAAAGAAGGATTTGGTTGTGTGGCATAGCGAAAAGCTCGCTCTCTGCTTCGGTTTGTTGAATAAGGAAGATGATGTTATTAGAATAGTAAAGAATTTGAGGGTATGTGAAGATTGTCACACGTTTTTCAAGCTAGTCTCTAAAGTGTATGAACAAGAGATCATAGTGAGAGACAGAACTAGGTTTCACCGTTATAAAGACGGCATGTGTTCTTGCAGAGATTACTGGTGACTATACTTTCAAAATAGAAACAAGAAAGGACCATATTACTCTAAATGTTTTTTATTTTTGAAATGTTTAAAGTATAGTTTACATTGGCTAACACCAAAAGAAGAAACTAAGTTTAGAAAAAATGTATGAGAACACAAGATTACGTATTTATGTGGTGTTAGATCTTTCATACTTCTTGGATGTTGATGGAGATAAGTCACCAGACCTCCTTCTTAGCATCTGTCTCATGCCATTGGCGACGTGTTCTGCCGGATTAGCTTTAAAATTGCCGCAAAACGACATGTGAGCGTTAACAGCTTCCTCCACCGTCGTCGTTGAGTTTACTTCGTCATTCACTGCCTCTGAGCAAAGGCCACAAAGCCATTTTCCGGCGAAGTTGGCTTTAACTGTAGTAATGTAGGCCTGTGTACAATCTTCCGTTAAGCCACAACATTCGCACGTCACCGATTCAATCTCCATTATTGTTTTTTCCAACACTAGAATAATATGTTTATAAATGGAAAATCAAGAAGAAAATGTTTTTCTTTTCTTGTGTTTTGATTGTATGATTCTTTAGTTTGGGGAAATATTGATGATTCGCTGGATATGTGAATGTTGAATACTAAAGCTAATAGTTATATATACATGCATTTAATAAGAAACACCTTGAATTGCATGGTGGGGCTTCTATGTTAGCTCTAGACTTGAAACAATTAATATTATATTCTAGAGAAGTTTAGAAAAATGCATTATTACACCTTGGGTTTACATTATCTCAAAAATACAAACATAAATTATTTACAACTTTTAATTAAAGGCACCACATAATTAGTCGATTACAAAATTTAATGGTTTAATGGTTGTTACATATGCTATTTTCTTATAAGATTAGAGATCGAATTAGTTGTTTAAACGTCTCAAAATATGGTATGTTCTAATCTTATTTTGTTTTAGGAGGATTGGTTTCGCTCCACTCTCTCGCATTCAAGATGAAATAAATATTTTCTAATTATTCTTGGTAAAGTGATTGTATTTTTATTGTTGTAAGAACACTTTTAAAACAATTATTTTCTTGAGGTAAAAACAAGATTAGAGATCAAAATTAGTCATTCACAATATATAAGTGTAAATTCTCAATTTAATAAAAATTTGATTATCGTGTTTGTCCATTGTGATTCAGAGAAAAAAATGATAAAAATAAAAATAAATTAAGACACCACATTATTCTTCTGTTACAAAAATTTTTTATAGCTCGATTAAAGAAGTTGTGAGTTTTTAGATGTGTTGGTAGATGAAAATAAATGTACTGTATAGTCAGTAAAGTATAGATGAATGGTGATTTGAATTTGAAATAAATAAGATTAGGGAAGGCAAAAGAGTTGCAATAATTGGTTCCATGTTGTAAGGGACAATGGGATTGTGATTTATGGAAGTGGTCCGCCTCAGGGCTCCACTCTATAATTATATGCAATGAGAAACAAATGAAGATAGGAAATTTTGTGGCCACAGAGGTTGATGAAGTTAACTTGTCAAGACATTTGCTGGAGTCTTCCCACTAAGTGTCTTCCAGATTTCAGCCATGCATAAATGTTTGTCTATACATGACTTCTGCCACATATATAATACATTTCTATTTCTAGCATTGTAGTTATCACTACTGTTTTGTATGTCATTAAATTTGTGTATATCCTTGTTAACGTCTAAACTCGGTTTAAATTATTTTAAGCGGTTTAAATTTCAGATATATTGTAGATAAATTTTGTTAAATGGATACTTTTTATTTTGTAGCTTGTAATAGGTAGGGGTGTCAATGCGGGTTAATCCGCCCCATTTAATCTGACCCGCTGTAAGCTCGCTTTGTTTGCGGGTTATGGCGGGTCAGCCCGCATAAACCCACGATTTTAAATATCATAACCCTAAACCACCACACTTAGTCGCGGATTTTGTGGGTTGTCCGCGGACATTAACCTATACAAACCAAATAAATGTTTACTTTTATTTTCTCATCAAATTTGATGTATAATAATATTAACCTACATTAACTATGCATTAATATAATACCTAACGCTTCTTATAATGAAAATTGAGAAATAATCACTATTTAAAAAAAACAAATGATAATCATTATTTTCTAAATTATCTTAATTAAAGTCTTAAAAAGTGCATGAGTGAAAACCATAAACCATAAAAGTTACAATTCGTATACATGTGCAAATAAATCACTCCATAAATTTAAAAACTTGAAAGTAGAAAAACAAAATTGAACTTATAATTAAAATACAAAAGCATCAAATATTGAAATTTGTACCCAAAATCGTGTGGGTTTGTCCATAAAAACTCGCGGTCATATCCGCTGACTGTGCGGGTTTGTCCATAAAAATCTGTTGTCCGTATGGGCTCAACCCGCAATACCCGTTTTTGGGCTTAAAAATTTGTAACCCAAAACCGCCCCGCAATAAAGCGGGTTAAGCAACGTCCGCGGTAGAAAACCCACATTGACACCCATAGTAATAGGTTATTTTTATTAGGTAATTATAGATTTAGATATTTCTAAAATAAAATAAAGTACCATTACATTTTTGATTAACGTCAAAACTAACATTTTTTCTATAATTTTTTTATTTGATTAATTTTAGTTAAACAAAAACTATGATATTAATTATCTGAATAAAGCTATCTATGTAAATTATATGTATTTATATATCTTATTAAGGTCATTTTAATCTTATTGATATTAATTTTCACTATAGCTATCTATGTAAATTATATGTATTTCTATTGATATATGGGATTATTTTTTGTTATAGGAAGGGTTTGAACTACGAGATAATCCAAGCAAGTGATTATTTATGCTTCAAATGAGCCTTAATAAGATATAAATTTATAGTAGAATTAAAATAATTAATTAGAAAATTTTACTGTGAAAGAAAACTAAAGAATTTAAGAAGGAAATATCAACTTAGAAAAACCAATGTGGATCTAGGTATTCTCATTTACCACAAATGAGCTTATGATGGCTGACCATAAATTGGAGCAATAGGTAAGACTTATAAATAAGTCTCAAATCCATTTACAAGAGATTAGAGATTAATACGTGCTACTAAAGAAAGAAAGTCTGAGAATGGGGGTGATCAAGAAGTTTCGCCAGAGGTTGCAGTTGATCATGTTGATCTTGAAGATCACTGGAATCAATTCTGAAGCTTTGAGCTAATATTTTGTATCTTGTACATGTTACATATAAACATTAGATTAGTATCTTGGTTTGTTTCGGTTGTAAAGCCATCACTGGGGCTTTTCCGATGGCCGATTATAATGGATGCAGTTGAAGGGGAGAGTCCTTCCTCAAATGTTACCAGCAATGGGAACTGAGTGAATATCTCTTGGTGTATTAGAGTTCAAGATAGATTTCAATCAAGCGCTAAATTGAGACTTAAAACATTACAAGTGGTATCAAAGCTTCATGCTCAAGTTTAATCCGCAAGATTCTAGAAGGCGGTTTTAAGGAATAAAGACACATCCAAGAAAATAGCAAGATTCTCGAGAACAAAGTCAAGAATGAGGTCCATATTACAAAAGCACGAAACATGTAAGGTTCAAAACTTATCTAATATCTTGATTGCTAATTCGTTTCTTTGACAAATTTCAGCTATGGGAGAATCTTCAATGGAATACACTCGCGTCGAGGTGGATAGATTCAACGGTAATGGTGATTATGCACTATGGAAAGTGAGGATGTTGGCTCACTTCTGAATTCTTGGATTGAAAGACATTATGTTCGATGAAGATCTTCTGATGGATCCACAACCTATACAAGAAACAAAAGCGTCAAAACAAATAGATCGACCCAGTGGTGGTGGAACAGTATCAACAATAACACAACAAAAGGATCCAGAAAAAATTGAGAAATCTGAGAAAACTAAGAGTGTAATAATATTAAATATTACAGATCATGTTCTTAGGAAGGTTATCAACTGTGAGACTGCACCAAGTATGTAGAAGACTCTCGACTGTTTGTACATGGAAAGTTCTCTCCCGAATAAAATTTATTTACAATTAAGATCCTATACTTTCAAGATGGATGAATCTATGGATCAAAATATCGATTAAATCTTGAAGTTAGTTGATGATCTTGGAAACATAGGTGTACCTATGAGTTTATAAGCTCACTTCCATATATATATATACGATTAGATAAAAGAAACGCTTAAGTACGGAAGACAAACTTTAAGTTTAAAGGAGGTCATTGGCTCTGCAAAATCAAAAAGAAAAGGAGCTCTTACAATCAGGTAAAGGTTATAAAGGACAAGTCGTAGGACTGTTTGTAGAAAACAGAGGTAGACCAGAAAAGAGAGATGATCAACAAGGTTAAAAGAAAGGAAAGATTCATGGAAAGAGCAAGCACAAAGGCAAAGCTAAGACTAAGGATAATGGATGTTTCACATGTGGAAAGGGGGGCCACTGGAAGCGTGATTGCCCTTAAAGAAAAATTAAAGAATCAGTGAATGTTGTTCGACAAGTACAAGAACCATTGGTATTAACAACAAGTATATTTTCTCCAAAAGAAGAATGAGTGTTAGATTCAGGATGCTGCTTTCATATTACACCTAATAAAGAGCTTTCGTGGGATCTAAAATAATTTTCAGGTCGAAAGGTACTTATGGAAAAATAATACATATAATGTCAAAGGAACAAGCACAATAAGAATTACAAATTCTTAGGGACAGTTAGTCACTCTAATAGATGTCAAATATATGCCTGGGAAGAAATTTGATTTCATATGGAAGCTTAGAAAAAGCAAGTTGTAGATATGAAAATGAAGACTTAAAATTCAATTTACAAGAAAGGTACATGTCAAAAAGTGATTTTTGGAATTCTTAAAAATAAAATGTATCTACTAGAAGGAACAATATCTCAAGGAGACTCATGTTCAGGAAGATGGAAGTTAACTCAACAAAGAAATGGCACTCCAGATTAGGCCATATTGGTAAAAAGGGAATGGACGTGCTAGTTAAGAATGATTACTTGTCAAGTAAGGATATTCAAAAGCTAGAATTATGTGAAAAAATTTTTTTGGGTAAAGCACACAAAAAAGGTTTCCAGAAGGGAAAACACACTTCTACAAAATTTCTACAGTATGTACATTCACATTTATGGGGTGCACCATCAGTTACTCCAAGTTTAGTAGGAAACCAATATTTTATCACTTTCATTGACGACTATTCCAAAGAGGTCTGCATTTACTTTCTGAAAGCTAAAGATGAGACCTATCAGAAATTTTCAGAATGGAAGTCTCAAGTAAAAACAAGCACAGAATAGAAAGTGAAATATTTAAGGACATATATAACGGACTAGAATATTGGATAATTTTTGCAAGGAAGTTGGGATAATTAGACATAGAACATGTACCTACACTCCACAACAAAATGGAGTTTCAGAAAAGATGAACGTTAATAATGGAGAAGGTTAGATGCATGTTGTCATAAAGAAGAGTTTTGGGCTGAAGCAACATCAACTGATGTGTATCTTATAAATAGGACACCTAGTTCTGCTACAGATTATAAAGTACCATAAGAGTTATGGTCAGGTATAAATCCAAGTATTTCTCATCTCAAAAGATTTGGGTGTGCAACATATGTTCACGTGACACAAGCAAAGACTAGTCCTAGAGTTGTGAAAGGATTTTTTTGGTTACCTCAAGGTACAAAAGGTTTTAGAATATGGATTCCAGAAAAGAATCAATGTACTATTAGCGGAAACGTGATCTTTCATGAAGAAGAGGTTTTCAGAAATACACAAAGAGAAAGATCAGAAACAGCTAATGTGGAAAAACAAGGACCAATGAAAATTAAGAGAGTAACTTTTGAGCTAGGGACAGGAAGTTGTTCAAATGACAATAATTAATCATAAGAAACTTCAGGACCAGGTGACGCTCACAGAGCAGTCTTCATATTTAGGTGAAGCTTCAAGCTTAAGGTTAGGTTCGTATCAAGAAGAAGATCAAGAGCAATCAAACATCTCAAATGAAGAAACTGGACAAGAAGACCTACAAGACTATGTGTTAGCTAGAGATAGAGTAAGAAGGGAACAGAGACCAAAATCTAGATTTGATAACTATGATGTAGTTTCCTATGCTCTTTCAGCAACACAAGATGTCGAAATAGATGAACAAAATTCTTATCAAGAAGCAAGGGATAATGAAGATAAGAGTGAGTGGCAGTTAGCTTGCAAAGAAGAAATGGATTCATTGGAAATGAACAAGACATGGGTGCTAGTAAACAAACCAACCAAGAAAAAAGTAATAGGCTGCAAGTGGATTTTCAAAAGAAAATCTGGGATGCCAGGAGTTGAAAGACCTAGATTCAAAGCTAGACTAGTGGCAAAGGGGTTTGCACAGGTTCAAGGAATGGACTATACAAAAGTGTTTTCCCTAGTAGTTAAGCATGCATCTATAAGACTTATGTTGTCACTAGTAGCTAACTTTGATCTAGAGTTAGAATAGCTAGATGTGAGAACAACTATTCTTCATGGATCATTGGATTAAAAGATCTATATGGAACATGCAGAAGGATTCATAGTAGATGTAAAACATTAATTATGACTCCTAAGAAAATATCTTTATGGTCTAAAATAATCGCTAAGGCAGGGGAATAAAAGGTTTTGTGGGTTTAAGAAGACACAAGGGTTTCAACAGATCCTTCATGATCCATGTGTTTACATTAAAGGTTCAAGTGTTCAAAGTATGGTTTATCTACTGATCTACGTGGATGATATGTTAGTAACTTCAAAGACATTGTCAACATTCAAGAACTAAAAAGCAGTTTGATGAGTGAATTTGAAATGAAAGATTTAAGAGCTACTAAGATCTTTGTCAAAATTAGAGTTAGAAACTGAATCAAGTTTGATGAAAGGAGTTCCCTATGCTAGTGCGGTTAAAAGCCTTATGTATACAATGGTGGGTTCAAGGCCAGACTTTGCACATTCAGTGGGATACATGAGCAAGTTTATGGCAAATCCAGGTAGAAGTCATTTGGCATGCAGTTAAATGGGTAATGAGGTATCTTAAAGGTACCTTGAATCATTGTTTGTCTTTTACTACGAATTCAGATTTTAAAGTTGAAGGTTATTGTGATTTTGACTATGCTACTGATCTAGATAAACGAAGATCTATTACAGGTTATATTTTTAAAGTTGGAGGCAACATAGTGAGCTGGAGATCAGGACTCAACAAGTTGTTGCACTCTCAACTACATAAGTTGAATATATAGCTCTAGGTGAAGCTACAAAAGAGGCTTTATGGCTTAAAGGGATTTGTGAGGATCTGGGCTACAATAAGGGGGAAGTCACAATACATTGTGATTCCAAAAGTGCAATATGTTTTGCCGAAAATGGAGGATTCTATGAGAGGACTAAACACATTGCGGTCAAATGGCATTTCATTAGAGATTTAATTTATGACGGTGAAATTTTCCTTCTTAAAATAATACTAGTATTAATCCTGCAGATCTAATTACTAAATGCTTACCTGAAAAAATATTTGAGCGAGGGTTAACCTCACTCAAGATATTGGAGTATGTGAAGAGACGCTTAAACTTACCTAGTTGGTTTTGGAGCTTCGAATTTTCTCTAGGTTAAGTTGCAATACATAAAAATACAAAAGAAAATGTGTTAGTGGAAACAGATTATTCTTGGTTATTAAAAGAAAACAAAGTGTAAGAACGATAATAAGGATTTACCTTTTATCTTTGGTTAAATTGACTAATAAATATACTTTGAGTTGTACAGGTTATCAGATCTGAAACATGAGAAGATGAAAAGTCAAAATCTGTGACATGCAAGAAGAGATCTAAGAGTCAGACTAAGTTTTGAGTTATAAAATTTGTCTGTATATTTTCGAGTTGATTCTTTGCAGGTTAAGGTCACATAACTTGATTTTTTTTCATATGGAGTCTCACGAGTAATGATGCGTGCAAGTACAAATGAGAAGAGGAAGAAACTTAGTTGTTTAATCAGAGGAAATGAAGCAGAATGTGGTTCACACTACAAGAAAAAGTCTCATTCATAGCACACGATTAACGCTATAAAAGGCCTTTCATAGCGTTTCCATAAACGCTATGACTGGACCAGCTATCGTAAGTCGGTCACTTATTATAGCGTTAACATAAACTGCTATCGTATAATACACTACGATAGCGTTTGGTTATATTGCTATGTTATGTCTAATTTATTGATAGCGTTTTAGTTTGGTTGCTATGAAATGTCCTTTTTTACAATAGCATTTATATTTTCTGTTATAATATATCATCGTCAACAATAGTATTTATATTTTTTGTTATGATATATCGTTGTCAACAATAGCGTTAATATTGTTAGCTATGATATTCCCTCATCTATTATCGCAATAAAACGCTATAATATACTATACGGTAAGATAGCGTTTGGATTTATGCTATACAAGTATTAGTATAATGATTGTTTTGTATAATGTGCTATAAAAGGTTCTTATTTTCAATGGCAGTAATATTTAATGCTATAGTATACTATAATATAAGATAGTGNTTTTTTATGACACATTTATTATGTTATAGTCCATATTTTATCTCTGATTACTGAATTCCATAAAACTAAACATGAACTTGATAGTTAGGTTTTACGTGATCAGAACGTTATCAATTCCTATTACACTATCATTGTCGTTGTAGTAGTAATA
>OVBE01016061.1:0-11126 GCA_900406425.1 Iberis pinnata | reverse complement strand
TAATATATTATAGAGATTTATAGAAAACTTTACAACTGTCAATCAATGATAATTTACTTTAAGTATCGATAATAATTGGAATATATTATGTATATTTGACTGCTAAGCAAAACATTCGGAAAATTTGTATATTAGGATGATTCCTTCAAAGAATATTTTTAGTTGTTTTCTTCGCCAGCAAAATTTTCTAAATCAGATTAACTAACCATTCTCGCTTGAAAATATAGTTTTTTTTCTTTGTCAAACCCAAAGTTTCATTGAAATTAAAAAGTTACAACAAAAAAAGGAAGATAGGCTATGTAGAGCCTCTTTAGCTTTTTTCCACAAGAACATTCATATCACGTGAAACAAACGAAAAAGAAACAAAGAGAATTCTATTATTAAAGTCATAATATCACTCAAAAGACCATACATTGCACTGAGAAATCCATTTATGTTGAGGACAGAGATCAAACTTTGTGAATTCGATAGAAAGATAATGTTACAACGTTGTAGAGAAAGAACATCCAACATGGCCGACTTCAAAACGAAAGCTTCGGCAGCTAGGGGAGAACCTAAACATGGGTCTAGAGCTGAAGACGAAGATACAAGGTCCAGTGTAAATACCCATCCTAGACCAGAGTGGGACGCTGGCGATACCCATGCCGCATCAGTGAAGCAGTAGAAACCCGACATCAAGGAAGAAATTGCATTTCGAGGACCTGAGATCTTAGGGGCCAATGACAATTACTGAGTAAGATTCCATTCACGTGCTTTACGTGACGCTTTGTAATTACTTTCATTGCTGATGGAGATTGATTTGAGAAGACCAAGTTGTTCAGAGCTAACCACAGAGACCAGCATATCCAGGTGAAAACAGAGGCAAATGGTGAACTTGAAGGAGGCAAGGAACGACAAAGCTTCATTCTCGATAGAATAGCTAGGAGTGAAGTATTGTGGTCTATATAAAGCGAGTGGATGGGCGCCAAGCTCTGGACTTCGGCCAAAAAGCTGCAGTAAAAGAGAACATGAGCCATAGTTTCTAGTAAACCGCAACGGTTACAGAGAAGCGCCTATGTAAAACCAAGACGAGCTAGCAAAGTTCTAATCGGAAGAGTATTTGCCTAAGTTTTCCAAAGAAAGAGTTTAATCTTTGGTGTAGTGTTTAACCTCCATAGATGAGCCTGCCAATTAAAATTCAACAAATGATTATATAATGATTTCGTTGAGAGAGTACCATAACCTGTATGAGTTGAGTAAATACCAGATTTTACAGGTAGCCAAGAAAGCTTATCGTCACAGCGCGATGAACCAGGGGGAAGTAGTCTAATATGATCCTCATATGCATGAATAAGGTTATGAATCGTCGTCCAGTTCCACTCCTTTGTTGTATCATGGAGAAGTGAGTTGACTCAGAGATATTCAAGGTTCTTTGGGATGGGACCAATTGGAGTTATTGGTTGCGTTAGAGAGAACAAATGGTCCTTGCCATATTCTAACTTTAGAGACGCTTCTACTAGCTAATTGATACCCTTTCTTAAAACTTCTCTACCAATAAGAACTTCACGCCAACCATGCGAAGGCCTTGAACCGAGAGTCGCATCCATAAGGGAATTGTTCGAATTGTATTTTCACAGTAATACTCTTGCTAGGAGGTTGTCTGTGTTGGAGAGAATGCGCCATGAGATTTTTGCTAAGAGAGAATCATTAAAATTCTCTATATCTCGAATACTAAGGCCTCCCGCGTTCTTAGGGGTTGCTAGTTTGTTCCAAGACACCCAACAAATCTGTTTCTTATCCGGATATTCATCCCACCAAAACCAGGTACGTATCAATTGTAGCCTCTTACAAAGGGATATGGGGATTTTGAAGCACGGAATGGTGAAAGTAGGCATTTCTGTAAAGACCGACTTTAGCATAACTTGTTTTCCGGCCGTCGCGTCGAGAGAAATCTTGATGTCTTGAAGTGAGATCGTTGTTGTATTCGATCAACCATTGCAGCAAAGATGTCGATTTGTTAACTAAAATTTTTCGGAACTCCAAGGTATTTACCGGAGCCGTCTTCCTTAGAGATACCCAAAATGTGTTTAATTTCCAATTTTATATTCAGGGAGATCCTAGTTGCAAAGGTAATGACTAAATTTGCAAAGTTAATGACTTTTTCATAGGATTTCGAATATCATTGAAGGCGAGAGGCTAGCGCTTTACTATTCTTTAAGTTGGCTAAACTAAAAAACATGGTATCGTCCGCGAGTAGGAGATGGTTTATGTTTGGTCCTCTTTTAGAATCTCTCACCCCCAAGAAGTGGTCTTTTGGTTGTGCTCTTTGACATAAACCCTATAAAACCTCTGTGCAAAGTATAAGAGACAACGGGACAGAGGGTCGTGTCCTCTCGAGAGAATAACTTGTGGAGATCCATTAATGCGAAAGGAGTAGGATACTGAAGTCACACACTCCATTATCCAAGTTATCCATACATGATGGAATCCAAATCTATGGAGAACGTTCTTTAAGAAACTCCACTCAATCTTATCATACGCTTTGCTCATATATGTCTTAAAATCTATGAAACCTCTCTTTGTAGCTTTTGAGCAACAGAGCAAATAAAGAATTTTGTGGGTAATTAGCACATTATCCGTGATAGTTTTCCATGGGACAAAAGCCAATTGGTTTTCTAAAATGATGTTGGGAAAGAGCATGTGTAACCGTTTTGTCAACACTTTTGCAATGAACTTGTAGAAAACATTACAAAGAGCTATTGGGGGATAATCTGAGATCTTTCGAGGTCCTAAGATTTTGAGAATATGGAAAACATGATTTTTGTTAAGCCTTCTTGGGATATGACCCGATATAAAGAACTGTTGAATTTTCGATACCATCACTTCTCCAACTGAAGGCCAGAAGGATTGGAAAAACCCTGTCGTAAAACCATCCGGCCCCAGGGATTTTGTAGGGTGCATATCAAAGAGGTCACTTTTAATCTCTAGTGTATCTGGAATTTTAATAAGGGATCGATTCACTTCTTCAGATATCCTTGTATCTATAGCATCCTCAATTACTTTCTTATCCTCATTGCATGTTGACGTGAAGATATTTTTGAAGTAGTCTGATACAATACTTGAGATGTGTTGTTCATCAAAGCACGGGGTACCATCCTCTTTTTCTAAAATTAAAAGACTTTTTTGGGATCGACGAGCCTTTGTGATATCATGAAAATAACTAAAGTTTCTATCTTCATGCTACAATCAATTTAGTCTAGTTTTTTGCTTTCAATACTTTTCTTCTTGCGCATAAGCATTCTCCAGAGACGCCGAGAGTTGTATAATAAGGTATGTATTTGGCGAATCATTTAAAAGAGCAGTCTATAATTGTTCTTGTAATTGTTCAATTTGGACCTTAGAATTAGCTTTTTGGGGGTTTCGTCCATGATATAAGAGATTGATGACAAGCACTAGCTTTTGTGATGAGAGAAGCTGAAGGTGATTCGTTCCAAGCATTGTGAATAAGATTTCAATAATGGAATTTTGACATAGTCTATTGTCAAATCTAAAAACTCCTTTTCTTTTTATTCTAGAGATGTTAAGACAAGTGAACGGTGTCTGTATATATTGTTAATAGATCTTTGCCGGGAATTATGACTGGCATTAGAGTTCGAGCCTATCTCTTTTAAGGAAAAGTGAGAGAAATATTCCTTATAAAAACATGATTTTGACTGGGATGTGGAGAATAATTGTCCTCCGAGTCTCTACTTATGTACGTATTCTGACAAAGAAGATGAGTTCTATTAATTTTCCTAAAGCTTGGGGAGATAACTTTAAGGGGGTCATGGCGATGCTCTCTAAAAGCCTTCCTTAGAGCCAGTCGTTTATCGTCTTCTAAGCAGTACAAATTTTTCTGTTGGGAGATTCTCAAGTGCCTAGAATCCTTAGACACCGATAGTTTCTCGGGGCAGTTTTGTTCATCATGAGATAAACTAAAGCAGGAGAAGCAATACTTCTGGAGCTTTTTGTATTCTAGCTCCACTGTCTTAACTTCACTCGTGGGTAAGCGGATTGGGAGGGACATCAGAAGCGGTTCGAGACCATTTACCAGGTGCCACACTCTAGCTTGTTCTACTTTATGATCATCAAGATGTTCAAGGTCCATTCCAATTGTTCGGATTGTTTGGTCGTCCCAATAATGAAGCGGGATATCATGAATCCTTATCCAAAAGGGAATTAGAGAAGGAAATGAGTCGGATACAATGGGTTCCCAATGTTGAAGGATGAACATCCATCTCTTGAAGTGGTATGGATCTCTCTTTAAGATGCTAAGAAGAACTTCTTCAGTCTTAAAAATTAATTGAAATTTCTCTGGACCAAGATCTTTGCCAATCACCTTGAACTGAAGATTTCATAAATTAACCATATATTCAACTAGATTTTTCAGACGTTGGACGTGGGGGTTAGTCACTCTACCTATAAGAGTAAGTCTATGTCCTTCTATAAGGGTCAAGTTGTCACTTTAAGGTATTCTGAGAGGGGAATGTCTTCTAGAGGACTGAGAAGTAGAGATCCAATTTTGTTTTTCATACCTAAAGTAAGAGAGAGCCATGGTAGTTAAATAGAGTGTCATGAAACATAGAGATATACAATATTTTTGCATGTGCAATTTATAAGAAGGGAAAGAACGTTAGAATGTACAGTAGAGTACTCAAAAGATCTGAGAGGCATAAGTTTAGGGTAATTAAACGCCACTACACTAGTAGTATGAGAGAAACTTAAATGTATTAGACAGTAAGCACAGTATTAAGGAAACTCTATAAATACAATAGGAGCATGTAAGGATCTCACAAAAAACAGAGAGAAGTCACTAGTCTGCATTTAACACCGCAAAAAACAGTATTTGCCATTTGTATTGAAGTCTTAAGAGAAATCTAGAAGCAGAGGAAGTGTAAGAAAAATAGAAAAAGGTTGCTAAAGCTGCTAAGAACTGACCAGAGACAGTCAAAGAAACCATACAAGATGGTAAATATGTGTTACTGGTGAAAAACTTACGGCTTGCCAATGCCGCTTAGGCTGGAAAGGAGAGTTTCTGATGAACAATAGTAGCAAAGAGATCAAAACTTACTTCTTTTTAGTATGAAAAGTATGTGAGATTTACTTTAGGAGATGAGGTTATATAGTTTTTAGAAGTTTTGAAGATTGTGCCTAGGAGAGAAAAATATTTTGTTGGCAAATTTCTAATTTTACCTGGAAATATAGTTCTAAATTGTTATATTCTACATATAAGAATAAACATGAAACAATATACATATGCAAAAACAATTTATATTTTTCTGTTTGTTTGGTTCTTGTGTAGCAACGGTCAGATTAAGATTTCAATAATATAATATTACTGTACACCATGTGTATGAAGTTGAAAATTATTAACGTAATACCTAACTTAATAAACAATTTGCATGAATAAAGAATGCTAAATAAAAATATATACAAAGGAGTTGAAAGTCAAGAGGTTTGGCCTACGAAACTGACCAAAGACATATCACGTGACCAAAACACATGCACGGTGCATGATGCACCCTTGACTCTCCACAATTAAACTCCAAGACTAGTGGCACAATTGAAGATCTGTACTTTAAAAGAAAACGTTTTAAACAACTGAAAGAGAATATGAAAATTTCACAATGTTTTCTCCATTTTTAATATAAACTTAAAATTTACTTAATTTATGTTCGAAACTGTTTCATATTAAAAAAAATGGTATATTTAATTACAAAATGTTAACTTATAAGGACTAGTAAAGAAACAAACTGTCAAGAAACTTATTAAAACTTTGATAAAATGTATCAAATTTCATGAAAACAAAATACTATAGTGTTTCCACGAAATTTGGGAAAATATAAGCAAGTATTTTAAGTACAAAAAAAATAAAAAAATCAAAATGTTGATATTTCAGCGCTAAGCCCAATAGAAGCCCACTAATTAAGGCCCAAAATCAACAAGAGTCGTGTAGCTCTTACGAACAAGTAGTTGGGAAATTTAGTTAGCGTAGTCGAATCATTTGTTTCTCGCTCGCTCTATTCTCCTTCCGATCTGCTGGGACGTTCGTGCGTTTCTTCTCCAATGGCGGCACGATCCCTGTTGAGTTCCCGTGGAAAGCTCCTCGCTGTCAGTACCGCCGTTTTCGGTGGTTCCGGTGCCGCCTTCATTGCTACCTCCGAAAATCCGTCCGCAACTCTTAAGCTTTGCACCAACATCCCCGTTCGAATCTTCCGCAATGCCGTAACAGCTTCCTCCATCGCTTTTGGTATGGAGATTATAATAGAAACCAAATTTCTTTACAGGATTTGTATTGCTATTTCAATTGATTTTGATATGTGCTTTGATTAGTTTGATGGTTAGTTTTATGCATGAGATTGAGGAATTCAAATTGTATTGGATTCTTTTAGGCATTGTAATTCTTATTAGGGCTCGTGGTATCAAATGATAATTATGTCTAATAATGTTTTTATCTATGGCGTTTGGTTGATTTTTTAGTTCTTGAAAATTGGAATTTGCACAGTTTTTCTCAGTTCAAATGACTTAGCCATATATTTTGTGGGTTGTGTTGTATAGATTATGAATACTCCTTGTCGGGTCTGGCTGAGGGAAGCAGTGAGAGGGATAAGGTTAAACATGAAGTCCACCTAAGGTCAGCTCATAAGCTTCAAGAGCTCTGTTTCAAAAATGGAGGAATCTATATTAAACTCGGACAGCATTTAGGACAATTAGTATGTAAACTTCTTGCTCTTCCGGACCACTGAATGTCTGAGGTTTAAAAATGTAATTCCATTATTTCCTGGATATTATTAAAAACCAACTGGTTATTTCTTTTGTGCTTCAAGGATTATCTTGTGCCTGAAGAGTATGTTTTTACTATGAGGGAGTCCATGTTGAACAAATGCCCTGTTTCTTCGTATGAGCAAGTATGTGAGGTTTTCAAGAAAGAGATCGGGGAGACGCCAGACAAAGTATGTGCTGTTTTCCATACTTACTTGAATTTGTATAACAACAATTAATGCTTAATTTGTGAATGCATTTTCTTTGGTTCTCAGTTTGGCTATTTTATTTCTGTAGGTATTTGCTGACTTTGACCCTGTGCCAATTGCAAGTGCTTCCCTTGCTCAAGTTCATGTTGCTCACACTCATGATGGAAAAAAAGTTGCTGTCAAGGTCTCAGTTTACTTTATACGATGCGACAAAATGATTTTGTGCAAACCCTTAACTAAAGCTCTTGAATATAGCATAGTTGTATTAGTTCTAATATCCTAAATTATCGTTCTGCAGGTTCAGCATGCACACATGACTGACAGTGCAGCTGCGGATACTGCAGCTGTTGGAGCTATAGTGAATACCTTGCACTGGATATTCCCATCATTTGACTATAGGTGTAGTCTCTTTCCCATTTTCTGTAGAGAAATTATAGTGTCTCTTACAATTAGCTTATACTGTCTCATGTTTACAGGTGGTTGTTAGATGAAATGAGTGAAAGCTTACCAAAGGTTGGTGTCTTTAGTTAATTTGTAACAGTATAGGTTGATTTGATATGTTTATATAGCCTTGCATCTGATAATCTGTATAGTCTGGTCATCGTTAGTTCGGTTTGCAGTTTCTTCCAATATTTTTGTGATGATTTTTATTATAAATCAATGTATTTGATTCCTCTCCAGTGAGTTCCTGTCACTGGTTTGATAGCTTAACTGCCTTTTTTCATTACTACTGTTAACTTTGATCAGGAACTAGATTTTTTGGTAGAGGCGAAAAACAGTGTGAAATGTCTGGATAATTTTAGGAAGATGTCACCCCATATTGCAGAGTACGTTTATGCTCCAACAGTTTATTGGAATTTGAGCTCCTCTAAGCTCTTAACTATGGAGTTCATGGATGGTGCTCAAGTGAATGATGTGGCTATGATCAGAAAGCTTGGGATTCAGCCCTATGAAGTATCAAAGCTAGTAAGCTAACCTTTGATCTTTGGTAATTTCAAATACGTATCTCAATGGTACCACTAGTATGGAGAAACAGACTTTGATGTGCGTTAAGCTCTTTTTTGCAGGTAAGTCAAGCTTTTGCGGAAATGATGTTTAAACATGGGTTTGTGCATTGTGATCCACACGCTGCCAATTTGATTGTTCGACCAGCGCCTTCTGGTAAAAAGAACATATATGGGAAGAAGAAACCGCAATTGGTTCTTCTTGACCATGGCCTATACAAGGAGCTTGATTTCAACACAAAATTCAACTATGCTTCACTATGGAAAGCCCTTGTCTTTGCGGATGCTAACGCCATTAAAGAACACAGTGCAAAGTTAGGTGCTGGAGATGATCTCTACGAACTATTCGCGGGAATTCTCACAATGAGACCGTGGAATCGAGTGATTGACACATCTGTTGATCATTTAGTCATCCAAGGCACCAAAGAAGATCGATCAGAGCTACAAATGTATGCATCACAATATTTTCCTCAAATCTCAGAGCTTCTCAGGAGATTGCCTCGTGTAATCCTTCTGATGCTGAAAACAAATGACTGTCTCCGGTCTGTTAACAATCAGCTGTTGCAAGGATCATCGCTCGAATCGTTCTTAATCATCGGGAAAGTGTCTTCAGAAGCAGTATTGGAGGCAAAGAGGTCACAGAAGAAATCGTTAATGGGATGCTTGAAGCTATGGCTGGAAGGGTTCTCTATGGAAGCAAGGCTTTGGGTAATGCAACTCGCACTTTGGGTATTACAAGTGAGGAAAACCTTAACTCTATAAATGTTGAAGAGTCAAATTAGATATACACATCAATATTCTTTGGTCTGAAAGTGGATCCAAGATTTGAAAATTTATCATTCTTTTTATACACAGGCTCTTAGTGTTTGTTTATGTACCAGTAAATCAAGTTATGTGTATTGTTTTTGTAAGATGAGAATATGCTTCTCATAACCATTTAATTTAAATAAAACCTTGTTGTACTCGTTATTAGTGATTATAAAGTTCTCTTCTTCTCAATATATTTCACAATTCTCATTTTAAATCTTCAAAAGACAAAAGTAGACTTTTAAAATCAAATTGACAGTTGCTATTGAGTCTTCTGTTCGAGTGTTGTTTGCTTGTGTTTGATCACCGTTTAGATCTCTCTAAATGTAAATGCTATCAATTTTGGGTCTTCTAGTTGCTATTGTCTCTAGCTCTTTTTGGGCATTAACTTGTTCTCCTTAACCTTCGTGATTTGTCTTTTTTTTCTCTATAGTTCGGTGTTTTAGTATTAATGTTTTGGAGTTTGATGTAAATTTTATTCTTTCGTTTTGATAGTTTTGGTTAGGGAAAATTATTTTCAATACTATAATGTTGCCAAACTTTAGACGATATACCATATTGGTCGATTTTTATAAGCTATGCTATATGTCATATCACCAGAGATTACTCTCTTGCCCTTGTACTCATACGTAGGGCTAGGCAAATTATCCGTCATATCCGATCCGATTCAATATTTGCTTCGATCCGAACCGAAAAGTCCGGATATCCATAGCTATTCAAAGCAAAGCAAATACTAAAATTAATTATCTGTATAAAACAAAGCAAATAGCAAATACTAAATTTCAAAAGACCGGATATCCGATCTGCTCTGTATATTACATATATACATATTACACCAAAAAAATTAAATGTTTCACATACTCAATAAATAGAAAACTTAAAAGGAAAAGCATAATGGATATGATAGGTGTAAAAGTTCATACAAATTAATAAATACTAATGTGAAAATGATAATATGATTTACATTACAGTGGAAGAAAAAAAAATTCTTCGATGTCCTATACTATTTACAAAAGTAAAACAGTCGTTATTCAATATGCGCATCTAACTTTTGACATTTTGTTTAATATTTTATCTAAAAGCTAATTGATTTAAATTATTTACTACTTATTTGGTAATTTTAACATAAATAAAATATATTTGTATATAAGTTACTAATATTTTTTGGATATTTGTTGAATTGAAATGAGAAAGTCGGATATCCGCAAATATCTGTAAAATTCCAGGATATCCGTAAGTCCAGATATCCGAATTTTTCATGAGCAAAGCAAATCGCTAAATTAGATATCCGTCAAAAACAAAGCATATAACAAATATTAAATTTTTACGACTGGTCCGCTCTGTGCCCACCCCATACGAATCACGTTTTTAAAAGATAGATATTAAATAAATTTGAATTTCTTAAACGTTCTCGAGATAAAAAAAACTGACAAGAATCCACTTTCCCCATTAACTTCCCTGAGACACTAATAGAAGTCTCTCTTTCTTCTTTTATCAGACGGTGACATATCATCTCTTTCTTCTTTACTCCGACGGCGACACGAATCTCCGGCAACAACGTAAAGCAAGAAATCACTACAAAAGTCATCATAATCACAAAAAAATCTTCATCACTGGTTACAAGCAAACTACCAACGATACAACTGTTAGAACAACCTGATAAACAACCAACAGCGTTGGAAAAACAAGCACCGACAACGGAAAAAAAACCGGTGGCCACGTTATGAAACCCCAGATTAGTCATCCTACTCGGGAAGCACCTGTACATGGACGAGAACTCATCCAACAAGGAAAACGGAGTGATTCCGGAAGCAAACCCTCGAGGAGTGCACAAAAATCTTCCGGTAAGCAAACTAGTGAAATCGTTGCTGCTCGGCAAAAATCCGGCAAACTGATGGACAAGACAAGTAGTGAACTGAGAAATCCTGTCCATCCATCTGTTTTGGAGAAATCGAATCCGTCAAAGAAATATCAGGACTAGCATGGACATATTGCGGATTCGAGGAGAAATCTGGAAAAGACAACAGATCATGTCCACAGAGATCGGAAACATACGTCCACTTATACGGAAGATACATCCACAAAATGTACATTACCATCTTGTCCATCATTTATCTGANAAATGATAATGGACAAAACACGTTATGGACGATTCATTTCAAGTGATTCATTTTAATGGTCTTTCATTTATTCTTTCAGTCCATTCATTATGTCACTAATGTGTATGTGCACTATATGTTAAAGTCCACGACACGTTATCATACCGTATTCGAAGACTAAAGTTTTTTGTTATACAACATACATGTCATAGACAAAATAAACATGG
>OVBE01016060.1:0-11127 GCA_900406425.1 Iberis pinnata | reverse complement strand
CTTCCGGCCTGATGAATGTTAGGTCAAGGGGAAAAGAAAACGAACTGTTCTTTCGGAGCTTAAAAGAAATAAAAGGCGCCGGCGTCCTAGAGAGGGTGAAGCTTCTGAGTGAGTATAAATATATATCCACCATAATCTTTAAGCCTTGTCATTCCTGTCTGCACATTACTATTAACTAACTTTTGTTCTGAAACATGTTGAGCAAGGTTGAGAGGTGGACCAAAGAAGTGGCGTAAAATCAGGGCTACATTAAATGAAACAAGAAAAATTAGAGAACGAGTTGCTATTAAAGCTCATAACGAAGATATCTGCAGTGAGTCTGAGGTATCTATTAATATTACCTAATAGAAAATCTAAAGATACCTGACGGTTTCTTGCTGCTTTTTTTACCATTTTTACCGACTCTGTTTTATATTTTTATGCGTGTTACCTTTTATATTGACCGGGGTTATCTACTCAGGAAGAAGTTATGAAGGATGAAGAGTATCATCGTCTCTTTGTTGATGTAAATGACCTTCCCTTTTTAGGCTTTACCATTATGTATATTGTTGCTTGCCTATGACCGTATTGCTTTATGTAATGACTCCTTAAGTTGCCTGTCTTGTAGTTGTGTAAGGCATTGGCATCCCTACAAAGATATTGGGAAGCTTTGGAGATAGTTAATCTGGCTCGGAGATTGGATGCTAAAATGCTGCCTGTTGAGAAAAAAAAGGAGCTTCAGTCACTTGGAGCTAGTAATCTCCTAACCCAACCTTGATATCTAGTTTCCTTACAGCTTAATCATCTGTCTTGTAGACTTTTCCTGCTGGTGCTTAGAACACCGTTTCTTCTTTTGATGGTTTCAGAAATATCATGCGATACTATGGATCCGAAGCAGTGGTTTGACTGTGTAAGATCTGTCATTCACCAACATCCATATCGTTTGAATGCCTGGAATTGCTATTACAAAGTCATTTCAAGGTATAAATATGGAGTGGCCTTTCACTTGGAAAGTATTGTAAACCTGGTTTTGTTTGCTGTTATGAACATATCATCCATATTGTTTTGTGCAGACTAGGGAGAAGAGCATCGAGTGAAGCTAAGTTCATGCATCACTTAAGAAGCAAGTACAGAGATTGCGTACCGCCCATTCTGATAGCTGGTCATCATTTCACAGTGACAAGTCGGCATCAAGATGCTGCAAGAGAATACCTTGAAGCATATAAACTAATGCCTGATAGTCCTTTAATCAACCTCTGTGTAGGTAAGTAAGCATGTATCTAAAATGGCTCTCTTTCAGTTAATTAAAGGTTTCACCTCTCTATCTTTTTTTTTTTTCAGGATCTGCTTTAATCAATTTAGCCTTAGGTTTTCGACTCAAGAACCGGCATGAGTGTCTAGCTCAAGGCTTTGCATTTCTATACAACAATCTCAGAATATGCAGTAATAGTCAAGAAGGGTTGTATAACATTGCTCGGGCGTATCAGCACGTAGGACTTGTGACTCTTGCGGCCTCATACTATGAGAAGGTTTTAGCGGTTTACGTGAAAGACTATCCAATGCCGAAACTACCTAACGAAGATCCAAATATTGCGGAAGAGCGTAAACTTGTTGGCTGTGACCTACGCAAAGAAGCTGCACATAATCTGCATTTGATCTATAAGCACAGTGGAGCGTTTGATCTTGCAAGACAGGTCTTAAAGGACCACTGCACATTCTAAGTCTCGTTTGTTCTGTACAAATTGTACAACCAAATGTCATTATCCTGATTTATTGTTTAAAATTTTAACATTAATTATCATACTATCACAATCAACAATTCATCATCACCTAATTTTAGGCTTGTAAGCTTCCAAGTGGGAGGAGTGGTGGGCTTCAATGCGGCATGTTCAATTGTTCATTGATTCAATAATGGGAGAAAGAAAAGTAACAAGTTCTTTAGTTCCTTCTGGTCTGGCCTTTCATGACTTTTGCACTTTTCTCCTCGGTCTCTTCTTATTACAATGCCCATGTGGCTCATACTCGTTGGCTATAGTCTCTGTCCCACTTTTATAAATTTGAGACAATGCCAACTTTGCCTGTTCTTGCTCCCCATTGGAACATTTCACCTCGTCGTTTTGTAACTAGACACTACACACTTGTTTAGTTCACATATTTCTTCCATTATTAGCTTTTTTTTCCCCTATTTATCCCACATTTAACATTATTTATGTCCGACTTAAACTCCTGAAATTTCGAGCTACTTTAGGCAAAATTTGCGGGTTTAGATTCCTGAAATTTCGAGTTACTATAGTCAAAATTTATGGGGTTTGGTGTTTCGTTTCGTTTTTGCATCTCATCTTCAGGTTTATATAATATATTAGTTGAAAAAAGACATTATATTTAAGTACATAAATAAATGTAAATGCATAATTTGATATTGTATACCAACGGTGCGTTGGGTTAGTGGTTTCACGTTTGTTCCATGAGGTCCTTAATTTGATTTCCGGTGGGTGGAATGTTTTACGCCATGTCACCCGACTGGTCCCGGGGTCTAAAGGGAGATTAAGACCGAAGGCCTGAACTCTTCTTGGTTATAAAAAAAAACATTATATGTAAATACATAAATACATGTAAATGAATAATTTGATATTTTATAGTATTCAAAACTTTATAAAACCTCTTTAATTGCATAGCTTTTCTCTTCACGTATACACATCTTCATCTCACTCTAGACCAAAAGTAACATGACCACTTACGGCACCAATCCGACGTCGGCTAACGACTTAGCCCCTAAACTCAAGTACATCACACGCGCAACCAACCACCACCATCTAAGACCCGGCCTCGCCACGCGCCACCCGTGGAAGCAAATGCTTGACCTCCGTTCTTTCAACTTCCCATGCAAAGTAGCCACCGCGATCAGCAGGATCAAAGCCAACACTGTCTACTTCCAAACGAACTACACCATAGTCGTCCTCTTCTCTGTATTCCTCAGCCTCATTTGGAATCCCTTCTCACTTCTGATCCTACTCGCCTTACTCGGCGCGTGGCTATATCTCTACTTCCTCCGAGACGAACCGCTCACTGTATTTGACCGAGAGATCGATCACCGTCTCGTCCTTATTGTAATGTCTGTTCTAACTCTCTCGATCCTTTTCTTGACTGACGCAAAGCTCAACATTGCTTTGGCCGTCGTGGTCGGTGCGGTAGCTGTGTTGGCTCATGCTGTTCTTAGGAATACCGAAGATATGTACCAAAACGATGAAGAAACCACTCCTTTAATTCCTTAAGAAAAAAATGTATCTTTGTTTTGCTAGACTGTTTCACATTATGAAAATGTTTGTTTATTTTTCTTTTATGGTTTCGAATTTCTATATTATGATTACTAAACTACTTTCATGATTAATGTTTACAAGTTTTAATTTGTGTTTGCAATTTTTTTTAATGCAATATGGGGGTATTGATTCGGGCAGTGATACATAGTCGTTTACATGGTCGTTTTTTTCCTGTGTGATATATATATATATATATATATTTAATTATAAGAATTTATTTCATTTCATTTACAAAACGAAACGATGATACACTCGTTTTGAAAGCAAAAGTTTTCTAAAGATAAAAAGAAAGCGTAATGAAAATAGGAAATTGTAAATTTGAGGTTAAATTTGAAGCTAATGACCATCTCCAACTCATGATTTTGGAAGGTTCTAAAATCCGATATAATAATTTTTTAAGTTCAGTCTGTGTCTTAAGTTTTAGGCTCGGTCCTTCGTTTGTCTTCTTTGTAATCGAATCAGAATCGCCACGTGGCAATCTGTGATTGGTCCAAAAAACAACAACGCAAGAGACGATAGAAAGTTTGCTCCGAGGCAATTTGATTTACGATTTCCGCGAAATCAAATTGGGTTTCCAGCGATTCTGGTGCTCAAATCCAGTCGCATGGTGCCAAAATCATCAAGATAAGTCATCTCCTAACTCCCTATTTGTGTTTTAAGGTGGTTGATTTAGTTGTTGGGTGAATTTGTATTTTCGATTGTGAGTTTAGGTTTATGAATCTTGAGAAGTATTTTGTAATCAATTTAGATGTCTTTTCATTTGATTGTTTTGTTTGCTTTGACCTTGTGAATTTATGAAGCTTTGCATGTACTGTTTTTGAATTTCAGAAGAAAAAAGAGAAAAGCACAAGGAGGAGATCGGATATGTTTCAAGTTTATATCAACAAACCAGGTAAATTTAGTTTGTGATTAATTTTGAATAAGGATTGGGAATTTGGAAATGATTAATCTTTTGCTTGTGAATACTCTGTGAATTCTTTGATTGTTTTGTGAAAGAATTCATAAGTGTGAATTCTTTGTGATAGTTTAGAATTAGTATTAGCTTGTTTTGTGTGAATTCTTTGTGGATTCTTTGATTTGTCTTGTGAAAGAATTCATAAAATTTTCTAATTGTTTAGTGAATTCATTCATTAGTAATGGTTTGTGAGATCAGGCTTCAGTTTGTTCTCACAAACATTTGGTTGTTGTAGTATTAATGTTTGATTTAACTAACATTGAATGCTAGATAACAACTAAACGTGTAGGCCATCAACTCTATTAAACTCAAACAAAACGTAAACCTTTCTTCCTCACTCATCAAAAAATCAGAAACAATTTCTTTCATGGATCCCTTTTCTCAACCCTCAAATTTCTTAGAACTTCTAAGCAGTCAACAAGAAACCCATATCCATATGGGTTCCTTTTTTCCTTCTGTTGGCCTTCAATCAACTCAAGTGCTACACTTTTCTGAGCAAGTAACTGCTCCTGCTACTGCTGTCAATGAGAAAAGAAGAAAGTGGAGTCCCACAGAAGATGTTGTTCTCTGTTCTTCAGGGCTCAACACATCAAAGGATTCAGTGGTAGGCAATGAACAAAGACAAAATACTTTCTGGAAGCGTGTATGTTTGTACTTCAATGCTTCTCCAAAGATGAAAGATATTGAGAAGAGAGAGCCAATGAACTGCAAGCAAAGATGACAAAAAATAAATGATGTTGTTAGTAAGTTTGCTAGTGCATTTGAGGCTGCAACAAGACAAAAATCCAGTGGTATGAAAGATGATGGTGATGTGTTGATAAATGCCTATGGCATTTATCTTCAAGTCCACAAGGTTAAGTTCAATTTAGAACATTCCTGGTTATAGTTAAGGTTTGGCCAGAAATGGTGTTCTCTCTTAAGTGGAAATGCTGAGGAAAGTTCAAAGAAGAGGAAGTTGAATGAGCAAGAAGCAAGCTCCATGTTTCCAAAAGCTGAATATGTTGAACCAAGGCCAGAAGGTGTGAAGGCTGCAAAAGCAAAGGCAAAGGCAAAGAGAAATAAGAAGTCTAGCAGAATCAACATAATCTGAGGCATTATCACTTTTGTTCTACCAAAACATGTGGTCCATCAAGGAGAAGGACTTGATACTGAAGAAGCAGCTTGAGAAGCAGAACCTTCTTGACAATCTCCTATCTAAGAAGGAGCCACTCACAAAGTCAGAAAGTGCTTGAAGGAGAAGCTAATCAGTGATATTTTTAAGAAGGATCTTTAATCTAAATGTTTGTGTTTTGTAACTTGTTTGTGTTTGCTATTTGTTTTAATCTAAATGTATGTGTTTTTTCTTTGCCATGTGTGTAATGTATGTAACAAAAGAGTTTTGTAATGTTTATGTTTGAATCTGATGTAGTGTATTATCTGTCTTGTGATTGAGTCTATGTGCTTAGTCTGATGAATGTGAATGTGAATGTGAATGCAGTGTATTATCCCTGATGAATGTGATTTAGTTTTAAGTTTGTTTCAGTTATTAATGTGATTGAGTTTTAAGTTTTAATCTGTTAACATTAACATGATTGCAATCTTTGTCTTGTGTATAATGTGTAGAAACTAATGAATTAAATGATGTCTCACAAAGTGGACTAAACTTTGTCTGGTAATTTGATAATGAATCTATTGTTCTCATTCAAAACATTGGACGGTAACTAATTTTGAAGTGTTTAAATTTCAGGTGGGTAGTGGCACAGAGTGTGTTCTACCATTTGTATAATCAAGTCTCATACATAGTGTGACATTTCAGATGAAGCGAATCTTAGTCATTGTTGCTTCAATCATCAGGTTGGTTAAGATAGAACAAACACACAAAGATGATGCCATTTTGGTTGAGATAGCTTAAAACTTTAGTGATTAACATAATTTAACTCTACGAATAGGCCAATGATGTAATATGAGTGGTTTTGGTTGATTTCGAATATTTAATAAGACATTTTGTTTGGTTGATGCAATAAGTTTTTAATAAAACTTTTTTGACATTGTAAATGTTTAGTTAGTTTTAATCACAATTTTGATATAATTCCAATTGTGTAAGACCTTTGTGACATATAAGTCCAATTGTGTAAGACTTTTGTGACATATAATACAATTTTTGTAAGACCTTGTGACATAAAAGAACATTTTGTGTAAGACCTTGTGATCTTGTTAAGAATATTTGACATAAAAAAAAACATTTTTCCCATATAAGTTAACCATGATTCATCAAGTTCTTACAAAACATTTTTTTACAAACAAACTTTTAAAGAAACATTTACCATTTGGTGGATGAATACTTTGAAGAATTTTTGATCAAAGACTACATGGGAACTTCGAATAAATGTTTGACCAAACATTCACTAATATCGCAATTCAATATGGTGATCGTCAAGAAGCACCCAGCGTAAGGAAAAAACGATCCTACATTGAGAGAAACCGTGAAGAAGGACACATCCATATATGGAACGATTACTTTGATAAAGGTGCAACTTACCCTCCTCGGATGTTTCAACGCCGTTTTAGAATTAATAAATCCTTGTTTATTTGTATTATTGATCGACCCTCCAGTGAAGTTCCACTCTTTCAACAAAGAGAAAATTCTATCGGAAGGATCGGCCTCTCGGCACTACAAAATTCAACAACAGCAATACATATGATGGCATATGGTTGTGCCATTGATGCGGTTGATGAATATTTTAGGTTTGGTGAGACCATTGCGCTTGCATGTTTGGAACATTTTGTAGAAGGGATCATAAATATATTTGGTGATGAATACCTAAGGAGACCCACACCGGAAGATCTTCAACGACTACTCAACATTGGAGAGATACACAGATTTTCGGGGATGATAGGAAGTATCGACTGTATGCATTGGGGGTGGAAGAATTGTCCCACCGCATGGAAATGCCAATATACACGTGAATCCGGAAAGCCAACAATCATTTTGGAGGTTGTAGCTTCACATGATCTCTGGATATGACACGCATTTTTTGGACCTCCAGGTACGTTAAACGATTTAAATATTCTTAATCTGTCACCATATTATACAAGGTCGAGCTCCAACAATTAATTACATTGTCAACGGACATGAGTATTACATGGCATACTATCTTACATATGGTATTAATCCAAAATAGGCTACTTTTATCCAATCTATTCCAACTCCACAAGGTCCGAAGGCATCATTATTTGCTATATATCAAGACGCAGCACAGAAATATGTCGAATGTGCCTTTGGAGTCTTGCAAGATTGATTTTCGATAGTTAGAAACCCGACTCTTTTTTGGAATAAGGTAAAGGTGGGGGAAGATCATGAGTGTGTGTATCATACTGCACAATATGATAGTAGAAGACGAACGAGATCACTACACGTTTGATATCTCGGACTTCACACAAATAGACTCAAGCCGAACGTCGCAAGTCAATTTCACATTCTCTATATATATGCCTTCAAATATCGGCAATATGATGAACAATCGATTCCGAGTTCGTGATCATAACGTACATCAACTATTGAAATAGGATTTGGTTAAGAATATATGACAAAAATTTGGCACACATCAACATTACAATTTAACACTTTCCCGTTTGTAATTTGTACTTTTTAATATGTTTTTATGTATGACATTTTTTTAAAAAAAATTATATAAAGCAATAATTTGTTAGTTTCATAAAATATATAATTGCTTAAAAATTAAATGGGCAAAATTTATGTTCAAATATTTCAATTACAAAAATTTATTTTTAATACTTAAGAACCATTGGAGGCAATAAAATTAAGAAAGTGCTTAATTTTTTAATCATTGGTAAATATTGATTAAAATAATCATTAGATACACTAATGAGGTTCTACCCTTAAACATGGTCTTAAATCCTAAAGGGAAGAAAAAAATGAGAAGAGGGAGTTGGCCACGAAGAAGATCTTGGACAAGAAAAAATAAAAGAAACAAAGCTTAGGAAATAGATAAAGAAGTCTGGAAATTGTACATTTATTGAACAAGATGAAATGACTTATATAGAGCCTTACAATTAAATACCGAAAACTAAGAAAAAAAACTTAAAATGCAGAGAATTGAGTCTCAAGGAAACAGACTAAGCTCAGTCAATTCCTAAGAATTAACCAACTAAATTATTTGCAATACCAAAAAATTTCCTCCCCTTAAACTGAAACGCTTGCAAGCTTCAGTTTAACATCTGCAGTGACACCACTCCAAGTTGGCTTATGAGTTTGATGAACTTGTTTAACTTAATTGGCTTCGTCATTACATTTGCTATTTGATCTTTTGTGCCACATAATATTAGATTCATAACTCCATCATTCACCAAATCCCTAAGATAATGATACCTCACATCTATGTGCTTAGTTCTACGATGCATAACCAGATTTTTGGACAATTTAATTGCAGAACTGTTATCACACATGATCTTCAAACCTTCATTGTTATCAACTCTCATTTCTTGCAATATTCCCTTTAACCACACATTGTACGGGCTGCAAATTTGGCTGCTACATATTCCGCCTCAGTAGATGACAAAGTAACTATGTCTTGTTTCCTTGAACTCCAATAAATCGTAGGACCATTCATCAAGAACACATACCCTAGAGTGCTCTTCCTGTCATTTGTATCTCGTGCATAATCATTATCTGTAAAGCCAATCACATTCATACTCTCCAATCTCCTGTAAAACACTCCAACATCAAGTGTTCCTTTTAGATACCTTAGCACTCTTTTTGCGATTAACATGTGTTCTTCCTTAGGATTGGACATGAAACGAGCCAACAAGCACACCATAAACATTAAGTCTGGACGAGTCACAGTCAAGTACATGAGACAGCCAATGAGCTGCTTATATAGTGCGGAATTAGCCTGAACATCTCCTTCTTTTGAAAGTACAGTCCCTGGCACTATAGGAGTCTTGACAGAATTACAGTTCTTAGTTTTAAATCTTATAAGTACCTTTGGCAAACTTTCTTTGTCAAATGTGTATCCCTTCCTTCTTCTGAAGTACTTCCACACCTAGAAAGAACTTCATCTTTCCCATGTCTGTCATCTCAAACTCTCTCTGCATAGATGATTTGAACTCCACACAGAAATCTCCATTGCTTCATGTATAAAAAAGATCATCAACATAAAGACTTATTATCAAAATCTTTGTTTATGATCTTCTGATGAACAATGTGTGATCAAAGCTGTTTTTTTAACCCCTTTCTTCTGAAATAGCTATCTATGCGACTAAACCAGGCACAAGGTGCTTGTTTTAAGCCATAGAGAGCCTTATGCAGTCGATATACTTTATCTTCCTCCCCTACTTTAACAAAGCCTTCAGGCTGATCAATGTACACTTCTTCCTTTAATTCTCCATACTAGTCCCAACGAGCCACTGGTACATAGACCTTTGTGTAGTCTATTCCCTCAGTTTGAGAGTACCCCTTTGCAACTAATCGGGTTTTGCATCTTTCTACTATCCTTTCTTCATTCAGTTTAGTCTTGTATACCCATTTGACACCAATCCTCTTTGCGTGTAAAGGTCGATTAACCAGCTCCCAAGTCTGGTTGCGTTCATTGGACTGCATCTCTGTCTCCATCGACTGTTTTCATTTCACTTCTTTTGCTGCATCGAAGTAACATATTGGGTCATTTGAGGAGATGTACAGAGCAAAGTCTTCTCATATCCTCCCCTATCTCCTCATAGAGACAAAATCACGCATCCATCCAGGCTGTTTATGTTGTCTCCTTGAACTTTCTCCTTGTTTAACAACATGATTTTCGTTTCTCACACTTACAATTGTTCCTTGTTCTTCAGCTTCAGGAACTGAATCTTCTTCTGCATCATTTGTAACTCCCACATCTTTTGCTTCATTGGTGTTTTCTTCTTCGTTTTCAGACTCAACTTTATCTGCACCGGTCTCTTCTCCCTCCAGAAAGTCATCATTATCGTCACCTTCTCCCCAAATCAACATATTTGATTCTGATGTGTTAATGTTCCAGTTCCACTTCTGATCTTCTTCGAATATCACATCCCGACTAATTATGATCTTCTTTGTCACTGGATTGTATAACCTGTAAGCCTTTGATTCATCACTTACTCCCAATAGAATACATTGATGACTACGATCATCCAACTTGATTCTTATTTGATCAGATATATGCACATGTCCCACTGATCCAAACACCCTAAAGTAATCCACTTTTGGTTTGATCCCGGACCATTTTTCTTTTGGCACATATCTTTGACTGTTTTAGTGTAACTGCGATTTAAGACATGTGATGTCCATCTTGCTGCTTCTGGCCATAATGCTTTGGGCATCTCTTTCTCTGACAATAGACACTTGACTGTGTTCATGATTGTCTTGTTTCTTCGCTCAGCCACACCGTTTTACTGAGGTGTGTAAGCAACTGTCAGTTGTCGCTTTATGCCATTGTCTTTACAGAATTTGTTGAAGATATATGGCATCTCCTTGGTGCGGGTGAGGGCTCGACGCGACATCTCCTTGGCGCGGGTGAGGGCTCGACGCGATATCCCTTTGGCGCGGGTCCGAGCCGCTACCCGATTAGCGCGGATCCGGGCTATCACCCACTCGACGTGGGGATGGTCCGAACCGGCTCGGGCGGGGCGACGAGGTCGAGCTTGGAACCGAGCCAATAGGCTACTCGGTCGATTTTCGGCCATGGAAAGAGAAGAAGAAGAAGAGAATGAGAGAAAATAGAGGAATGAAGGTGTAGAGAGAGAAATAGAAAGGTAGAAAGAGAAGTGGAAAGTAAGAAATGAGGAAGAAGAAAGTAAGAAAGAGACGATGAAAGTGAAAAAGTAAGAAAGATGAAAAGTAAAAATCAAGGGAAATATCTAGGA
>OVBE01016059.1:0-11127 GCA_900406425.1 Iberis pinnata | reverse complement strand
TTATGATTACGTTAATTACATATCCGAAATTATCCGTTACAACCGAAATATATATACGAAAACGAAAAAAAATCCTCGTCAAAATACGGGTTTCTACATCACCTCTTCAAGGCTACAAGCCTCGAGAAGCTTATGACCTCTCACTACGATGGGTACAAGGAAGAAACCTGCCACTTCCTTGCCACGGGCCAGTTATACTTTGCTGATGATGATATGTTGGGATACATCACGTTCTCAGTGCGAGGCCAAAGTTATGAACTTTCCGTGGTGGACTTGAACTGCCTCTATGGGTTTTCGGATGATGGGAACGTTAATGAGCTTCCTCAATATGTAAAGGAAGAGTTATCTAAGCTGTGGACAACAATAGGGGTTGGAACCTATGGTCCAGGGAAATCGAAATGCACGGGGATAAGAAGCCTAGTCTTGAGGTATTTCCATAAGGCGATTGCAAACACCATATTTGCAAAGGAGATAACAAGGCATGTTACTAATGGAGAAATGGAGATGATGGATACAGCTTTAAAGCCCACACTGCAATACACATCTGACGGTCGTCCAATGAATGGAGATAAAGATAACTCTAGCCTATCTCGGATTTTAATAAACCAACTGATGTTGTATAGAGAATGGGCTACGACAGCCTATAAGAAGGGGATCCGTGGAACTTTGACGGTTGGGGGAATTGTAACACCAATCCTGAGAGCCTACAACGTTCCTCTGGAAGGTAAAGGTCACCCAACAAGGTTGATTGACCTGACCTATTTGAAGTACTCTCATTTCTTTGAGGGGTTAACTAGCAAACAAAATTATAGTTTCATTCAACCAAGCTTGGGAGCTGCACTCCTATCACTACCCAACGAGAAGGTCACAACAATAAGGAAGGGGGATAACATAGACTTCCAACCAAGAGCTGAAGTTCTGATATCCTACCAGCACAAGGAAGGAGAGGAAGTAGCTGAAAAAGAAAATGTTGAAGGGACATAAGCTCTAGCTTATCAGGAGATAAATGAACCTGAATGCTATCATTTCGAAGAAGCCCCAACTACCAGCAAGGGAAGAGCTTGGCAACGGCTCATAAAAAAATAGGCAAACTTCAAAAATGAAACAAGTTCCAAGATAGCTACTTCACCATGAAGTTCAAAGAGATGACCTCTCAGATTAAGAAGTTCACCTTGAAGCTTAACAAGGCTACATCCTCAAAGAAGCAAGGGTCCCCCGAACACTTAGAAAGAAGAAAGTCCATCACCAACAGTCCAACGCAACCACGAGTTGAGCAACCTCATCGTCACTCCTCTGCAGATCCTGAAACAACGCAAAGGAGGAAGAGACACCACTCCGAAACAGAGAACCGTGGATCAGTTAGCTAACAAACCATTCAACCACCTCAACTACTTCAACAACATCAGGAAGTTCAGCAGCAACAACAAGAAGCACCAGATGCATACCCGGGATACTATGAAATGATGCATGAGTATTTCCCTTGAGAATCCTCCATATCTTTTGAGGTTCATCCCAATCCCACCCTTCATTGTATAATCCGCTTGTTGTGCTTGTTATTTGTTCGCTATGTTTGTTTGCTGCTTCTGATTGTTGTCTAAGTTTAAAATGTTTTTATGATTTTTCACTATCTATCCTGCCTTGAGTCCAATCTAGAATTTGATTTACACAGGGACTGTGTAATTAAGGTTTGGGGAGGATTCGGGGGACCTGCTATTAATGAAAATTTTCTTGTTTGTTCCTTTGTCTCCACTTTGTATAGCATTTACATAGCATCTATTAGCATATAAAAACCATAAAAATTTGAAAATTTTTCGAAAATCATTATTCAGCAACAGAGTGTCATTGTAGTTGCATTTCATATAGTTGCATATAGGATGTTTCATTTCGTGTAGTTGCACATGCATAGGGAACTAGGAAGATGATAACCTTGTAAGTATGTTGTTTTCTCAGAAAATGTTAGTGCCCTGGTTATTAGTTGTCTAATGCATCCTGAAACTTTCTGAAGTAAAACTGCACCTTGCTTGGAATGTGAACTTGCATGATCATTTGCCTCCTGAAGCATGATGTGATTTGAAGTTTGTTCCTACCTATTAGAACTTGAATTTGAATGTTCAATTATCATGTTTGTGTGTTGAATATGAACTCATGGATAGTATATACATATATGGGTTATCTTCTACCTTTTACCAATCTTGTTAACCCAAGTAGAATCCCCACCCTTGAACCTTTCCTTCTTTCAAACTCTGAATTTACTACTGAGTGGCAGGACTTTTATGGAATGAGCTTGGTAGAACGTGTTAGGTTCAAACTGACAGGAATATGATCTCATGTAGTTCTAGTTCAGGCTTTTTGGACTAGATATGACTAGGTGGGATTCAATTTTGGATGTTGGTTTGGGTGGAAATGAATGAAAGGGTATTGGTAGTTGGTAAAAAAGAAATGTTAAGAAAGTGCCTTATGAGATGAAATGGAAAAAAATCAGAACATGCTAGTAGAAAGTTTGGGGGAACAATAGTATGCAAAACAAGTTGTGCTAGTGCATAATAAGAGAAAGTATATGACAATGAATTCAAAAGGGTAAAACCCAAAGGATAGTATAAATGAAAAGGTCTAAAGCCATAAGTGTTTAAGTAAAAATTTCCTGAAACAGCTAGCAACTACTTAAGAAAAAATTCTCTCCTAAGTGTAACAAGGAAAAGATGAAAAAGGGGAAATGTGAATGGGTATGATTACTTTGAGTTTCAAAAGGGTAGATTTAGGACTCTTTACTGGGTAGAATCAAGAAACTTAGGTTTCATTAGCATTGGGTAGATGGGGGTTCTATTTCTGTATGCATCTCCGTGTTCATACCTTTAGCATTCTGCTAAAGCTCATTCCCTTTTGAGAGAACCCTTGTTCTGAATTATTAACCATTGCATGAAGGGGTCATCTTTACTCCTTAACTTGTTCTTAACCAAATGATTTCATTGAAGGCACATGACTTGATCCATGATTTCTGATTAATGAATGTTAAAGGAGCAAACAAATTTGAATGCTTTATGGAAGTTGAAATTGGTCTGTGATGAGTATGGCTAAAGTTTTTAAGTAGGAGGAGCTTAGGACTGCATTCTATAACTAGTAACCAGGACATTAATATAACCTGTATTAGCAACATGTTTTGGTTCTGAGTTCCCACTTTCAAACCTCACTCTCAGACTTTTGAATTATTTTCTTGAGGGCAAGCAAGGATTTAGTTTGGGGGAGTTGATGATTCAGAACTTTCATGGTTTTTACAAGTCATTTAGCATCACTTTTGAGGTCCTTAGGTGTGCATGTATCACATTCATAGTTGTTTTCAGTAAATTTGTGAATTTTAGGACTTTTGCATTATAATTCGCATATGCACGCATTTTGGAGATTTTTCAGGACTTTCAGGAGTTTTCAGGAAGGTTTTGAGAGAATTCAGAAAAGGAGCAAAAAATGTGGAATGGACCAGCACAAGACCTGGATCGATCCCATGACTGGGACTAGATCGATCTCAAGACACAACTGGATCGATCCCAAGCTAAAGACTAGATCGATCAAAAGCCGAAGACTGGATCAATCTTAGCCCAAGGCTGGATCGATCCCAGATCGATCTCAACCCCAAGTTTGGATCGATCCCAGATCAATCTCAACCCCAAGTATGGATCGATCCCACACTCACCTCCGAATCGATCTCACTTCAGCACAGATCGATCACGCATCAGCTCAAGCTCCGACCCGACCAACTCAAATACGGAATGGACCTGACCTAAGACTCAAGCCAATGATTAGTTTTTGTCTTTAGTGCGATTTAGGGCATTTATCTGAACACTATATAAGCCCTAAAGAGTCTCCTTTTTACCAGGTCTTGTTTTTGTTTCCTTTTTAGGTTTTTGTCTTAGGTTTTTGTTTCTTTAGTTGTTCTTGGTGTTCTTGGTGTAAAAACCCAGAATCTTTTAAGTTTATGCTAATCTACTGTTTTCTTTTACTTTCCTGCTTAGTTTTACGTTGTTGTTTATCTGGTGCGTATTGATCTTCTGCTTTTTGCTTTTAATCTTCTGTTTTAAGCTTTGATCATTTTTTGGGTTTGAGTTTATACTGTTCTTGCTGTTCTTCAACTGTTTAATCTTTGATCATCATTTTTAGCTTCGAAGTTGTCATTTATGTTTTTCCTGTTTTCATTTCCATGAGTAGTGAGTAGTTTCCTGAAGTTCCTGAGGATGGGGTAGACTAGGGTTGATTTCCTGATCTCACCTTAGCACATAAGCTTGTTTGAATATACATCTCTTCTGTTTCATTGTGCTTAATGCTGGTTTTTTTACGCCAATCAAAATCTGATCTTGGGCATTCTAGAGCCCGAAAAGCGTTCAATGGAATGCCTGATCATGGTGATTTCAGAGATTAGCTCATCCTTACGCAACGCCTTAGATGCTTAGGATATGCATCTCAGCCTAAGAGTTTGGATGACTAGGGGGCTTTTTGGCTTTGGTAGGTTGGTTATTAATGCCTTCTAGGTAGTGTACCGCTAACGGGAGTTAGGTCTGGTGATTGCTTAGGTTGATTCCATTTATCAAGGGATTGGACTTGGTTATTTATGAACCTATCGTCTAGGGATAGCTCATTGTTGTTTGAGGTATGTTAGGTGTTTAGGTAGATTGGGATGGATCTCTGGTTGATTATCCTTTGTCCTCAGGAACTGCTTGTTTGAGGTATGTTAGGTGTTTAGGTAGATTGGGATGGATCTCTGGTTGATTACCTTTTTTCCTCAGGAACTGCTTTACATTTAATTGCTTTTTCACCTTCTCTGTTTTTTCCTCTGTGTTTACCCTTTGACATTTTTAGCTTTTTATGCATTTTGTTTAGTTTATGCTTTTTTAGTTCTAGCATGTTTTAATTCACTTAGGACATGTTAGTAAACCACTCATTTTCCATATTAGCTTGACTTAGAAGCATCCATTGCAATCTTGATTGATTAGTACACACCCATTTGGATTAACACCTCATCTATAATACAATGATGGGGAATTGATCTCCTTAGGACATAAAAAATCCTATTTTCGGTTTATAAATTATTTGGTTCGATTTAAAGGTGGACACATGTCAAACTATTAGAGCACAAGTAAAAAAAAACCTTACAATATTAGTGAAAGAAATTATTTGATTTGGTTTAAAGAGTCCACCTTTAAAAATTGTGAGTTGTTTATCTCGTTTGGTTTAAATACATAATTTAGTAAAAACAATATTTGGTTTGGTTTGAAGGTGGACACATGTCAATCTATTTGAGCACAAAAAAAAAAAGAAAAACCACAATTTAAAATATTAGTGAAAAATAAAAATTTATTCACTGGTTATTTGGTTTGGTTTAAGTACACAATGTGGTTCATAAATTATTTGGTTTTGTTTCAATAGTCTATCTTTAAAAATTGTGCATGGTTATTTGGTTTGGTCTAAATACATAATATGATTCATAAATTATTGTAAAGATAGTTTGGTTTAAAGATGGACACATGTCAAACTATTAGAGCACAAGTAAAAAACCTTACTTTATAGGCGTGAGACATAATGAACATTGAATTCAGTTTCAGGCATTTACGGTTAAGTATAATATTATCAGTTTAGGACTGAAATACATGGGCACATGGCTATTTGATTCGAGAGTAAAACACCAATGAATCTTGGATTTTCTTTTTTAATTTTCTTTCTTCTTTGTTATTATAGGCGTTTAATTACGCTAAGTGGAAGATATTTTTATTTTTTTTGAAAGGATTTTGTGGTAGTCAGAAAAAATAAAAATAAACTGATGTGCTATTAATTAAGGATGTTGTTAATGGATTATTTGAATTTGTTTGAGTACTTGATGTGATTTATGGTAAAATTGGTATGGTTTAAAGGGTGGACACGTGTTAGCTTTGTGAGAGTTTACAAAAAAAAAATTAAAATATTAGTTAAGAGTTTGGTTTGAAAGTGGACACATGTCAAGCTATCAGAGCTGCAAGTAAAAAAAACCTTACAGGTATTAGTAAAAAAAAAGATATGTGTCGTCATTATGCATTCGTCTTCATCTTCATTCTTCAGTTTGATGTTCATATATGGAAATAGTTTTTCATGAGATTCGAGAATTAAATATATAGAACAAATTGAAGTATTGATGGAAACAAAGAAAGGAAAAAGAAGATAACTGAAATTTTGATTTTGGTAAGGAATAGAGAGGCGATAAAGTTTTTATCGTAAATAAAAAGAAAATAGTCAAAAGCAATGAAATGAGAATGTGGAGAAGTCAGACATAATGGACATTGAATTCAATTTCATGTATTTATGGTTAAATGTAATATTCTCGGTTTAGGACTGAAACACATGGGCACGTGGTCGTTTGATTCGAGAGTGAAACGTCAAATGAATCTTTGATTCTCTTTTTTTTAATTTGTTTCCTTTTTTATAGGCGTTAATTACGTTAAGTGGATATAATTTTTATTGTTTTATTTTTTTTTTGAACGGATGTTGTGGCAGTCAGAAAAAATCGATGCTATTATATTAAGGATGTGATTAATTGATTATTTCGATTGGTTTGAGTACCTGATGTGATTTGTGGTAAATTTTGGTTTGGTTTAAAGGGTGGACATGTGTTAGCTTTGGGAGAGCTTACAAAAAAACCTTACAATATTAGTTAAGAGTATTATTATTTTTGTTTCCAAATACTCCAATGTAGAGTCTATCTTTAAAAACTATTCACTGATTATTTGGTTTGGTTCAAATACATAATGTGGTTCATAAATTATTTGGTTCGGTTTAAAGGTGGACACATGTCAAACTATTAGAGAACAAGTAAAAAAATCTTACAATATTAGTGAAAGAAATCATTTGATTTGTTTTAAAGAGTCCACCTTCTAAAATTGTGCATTAATTATTTTGTTTGGTTTAACTACATAATTTAGTAAGGAAATTATTTGGTTTGGTTTAAAGGTGGACACATATCAAACTATTAGAGCACAAGAAAAAAAAATCCACATTTTACAATATTAGTGAAAAATGAACATTTCATTCAGTAATTATTTGGTTTGTTTTAAGTACACAATATGTTCATAAATTATTTAGTTTTGTCTAAAAAGCCTACTTTAAAAATTGTGCATTATTTATTTGATTTGGTTTAAATACATAATGTGGTTCATAAATTATTGTAAAGATAGTTTGGTTTCAAGGTGGCTACATATCAAGGTATAAGAGCACAAGTAAAAAAAATCTTACTTTATTAGTAAAGATATGATGTACTTGCTAATCCAGGTTTCAACAAAATTTGCATCTTCCGTCTCCCTATTTTTTACTTTGTTTGATACTCCACCATCCCTTCAAAATCACCTGCACACATAAAAACACACAACACGACCAAGGCTGCCAAAATCACAACTTTGAAACTAGCAATAAACCATATTTAAAAGAAAACTTAATTATGAATACAAACACGCATCCAAGCAGCACATTGGCTGATGAAGACATATGTCACAACTCACCAAATGATCAAAAAGAAGTCCCAATAATGTATATTTATCTTATAACAAGAGCTGGATTAAAAAAAAGACTTCTTGATGGATTTAACAAATCAGTACAACTTCTTCTCATCAAGCATAATGAAGTTCAAGGTCCATAGATGCTTATAGGAGATCAAGGAGAAGACATTGAAACTTTTGCAATAAAAGAAGAGCCGAGACCAAAGAATGGTCTTTGATCAAAACCAACAAGGATCTAAACTTCTTTAACATTAGCCATCAAAACGATTCCACTTCCATATTATTTAAATAATGATTTGATTGCTTTTGGGGTGCAACACTTGAGTATTTTCTAGTTTATTTTATTAGACATTGTTTAGTTTTAGAAGTCTTGTCATTTTAAGTGTTTGATGTAGTTTTCTTTTAAAGGTCATATTGTTTTATTTAGCCCTAAAAGGCACCAATCCATAAATTATTCTATAAAATTCTCTTAGGACTTTGTAATATTTTGACCTACATCAATAAAGAAAAGCATTCTCCTCTTGAATTAGCCGTCATCTGCTTCTTTTTCAAACTTATGTCCCTTTGTGTGGTTTCCATTTAGAGCTTGAGCTCAACCAAACACGCTTGAGGTAAACTAGACTTATCAGGGATATATTATCCTCTTTGTGGTGTATATTCACTTCGTTATCCCATGTAATCAAATAAAAATTGTACTTTATTCCAACTATTTGGTTACTTTGACATTGAATAGCAAAAAGAGAAATTTATATTAATTTGTGGAATAAAAGCCAAAGTTGCATCTAGGCCTAAAAGGAAACTCTCGGATATTCACTTGGCCAAGCTAAGTCTCGGACAAGCCAACGTGACAACTCGTCCAAGACTAGGCCCGAATTTTCCAACCATGTGCACACGATAAGTCTGGCCAGAATGTTCGGTAGAGTGTTCGAAAATGTGAAATTCGGCCTACTCAAATCTGGACATGATAAACTCATTTTATATGGGCCAAAATGGTTATTTGTGAGCCATTTACCATAAAGTATGTTTTAGAAAGTTTAGAAGGCACTTTATAGGCGTTGGAAACATTTTGATCCATAAAAATTGGTCACATGAGCATTATGTCCACTCTGGCCTAGTTTTGGCTTGGTAGTGGTTCATTTTGGCTAGGCATAATGCTTGATATAGGCCTGGCCGACACTGGCCAAGTGGATCTTGGCCAGGAACTTTTCCCTTTTGGTCTTAACTTGATTTTGGTGTTTCCTCTTCAATTTATCATTTGTAAGCAGCATTTTAGAGTCTAATGAGAATAATCCTTCTCTCATTTATATTTCTCTACTTTTTGTCTCTTGTTCTTGAGTATATCTTGATGATTCTTGAGTACTTGACTTCAATTTTCAACATGGTATCAGAGGTATAAACTCCTTCTACCTTCTATTTTGCAAATTCTTCATATTCACTTGGTTAGTCTCCAAGACTCTACCTATTACTCTATTGGATACTCGATTGTCTCTTTTCTCTCTTGTACATCTTCAAGTTCAAGTCTCTTCCTCATAGTCTCTTGATTTCTATCATTCTTAGCTCATGTAAACAAGAAAAATCAAGTGGTACACATGTTACTCAAAGGTATAAACTACCGTTAGTCGATGACCATTAAGATCTCCTTTGAGGAAAAGGTTTGTAGGACCATGTCTTGAAGACACCTGCAACACGTTTTTGTCTAGGTGATGAGTAGGGATGTTAAAACGGGCCAACCCGGCCCTTTTAGAGTTGGCACGTTCTGACCCGTTTAGAAATAACCCTTTTGTGACCCGTTTATAAATTGACCTGCGGGCTACACGCAATCCGTTGGACCCGTTTAAGGTTTATTTTAGAAAAACATATTTTAGTATATGAATAATTATTTTATAATAAATATTTGATACTATAATTTTTTGTTGTATCTACAAGAAGGTTCCTTCATTAAAGATGATGAATGATTTCAAGATGACTAAATGGTTCTAGGCGTAATACAAATTTCCCTTGAACCCACCATCTTGGAAGCTTACTCTTATTGTGAGAAGGCCAAAGAACTATGGGATACACTCAACAGGGTCTTTGGAAAAAATTTCAATCATAGTCGTGTGTTTGAAGTGAAAAATTCCATAAGTGAGTTAAAGCAAGCAGAAATTGAGTTCAACCACTACTTTGGGAAGTTTAGAGCTCTTTGGACCAAATTGGAAATGCTAAGGCCATTCACTCTTGAAGCTTCAGTTCTAAGTGAAAAAAGAGAACAAGACAAGGTGTTTGAACTTTTTCTCAACCTCAACAATGGCTACAAAGACCTTGTGAAACACATAATTAGGCCATAGAAGCTTCCTTCTCTTGAAGAACTATGTTCAATGAAAGAAGAAAAAAACTTGTCTTAGCCAACAAGGGATTCTACAAGAGTGATGACAAAAGAAATATCTTTTGTGAGCATTGCAATAAGGACAATCACAACAAAGACAAGTGTTGGCTACTTTGCCCACATATTAAACTTAAGTTCAATGAAAGAAATGGACCCAACAATGGATTTAAGCCAGTCTACAATAAATTTTTGGCCAACCACGCTCAACAAGATCAAGTGAATCCTAAGGAAATGGATGTCGGTAGTTATAGACGTGGAGTACCATACCAAGGAGACAAATATGTTACCCTGATCGCATACCAACCTCATTGTGAAGTCTCGACCAAAGAGGATACTATAAAGAAGTATGTCAAAAAATTGACTTGGGTGCAATTGTTAAGGCCCTTAAAGAGGCCACCATTTTGGTAACTTGATTGGTAATGAGTTTTGTAGTTCATTATTTGCAAAAGATATTGTTATGTCATTAATCTTTGATTCGGGTGCATCTTATCATATGATTTGCATTTAACTGAAAACCTATAACTGGCTTTAGGACATATTAGTCTTGCAAATAGTGATAGATTTCCACACAAAGGTATAGGAAGTCTTAGGTTATTTGATAAAAAATTTAAATCTTTCTATACCATCTTTTACATCAAACTTATTAAGTATCATGAAAATTACTAATGATCTAAATTTCAAGGTTAGTTGTGGTCTTGGTGATGTTGTTTATAGGATATTGAGACTAGCGGTGTTCTTGGTATGGAAAAAATCAAGGAGGGCTTGTATGTGCTTGAAGACACCAAGCTCAATCCTATATTATATAATACTTTTACTTCAAATGTTGCTAATGAGACTAGTACTATGTGGCATGCGGGATATAGGGTCATCCTCATTCGAGGGTTTTAGGGTTAATGTTGCCCAGTTTTAATTTTAAGAATAATGATTGTGAAGCTTGTATTCTTGGAAATCATTGTAGATTCGTGATTCCCAAGTCTTTTACTATTTATGAGATGTGTTGTGACTTATTTCATTCCTTAAGTTTTTATTGGTAAATTAGATCAAGAACAAGTTCCCAGGACATATGGTGAGGCAATATAACACAAAGCAAGGAAAAAATCCATTGAGGATGAGCTCAAAGCTGTGGAGATAAACCAAACTTGGTATGAAAAAGACCTTCCAAAGGGAAATAAAGTCGTGAGATCAAAAAAGGGTGTATACCATGATAGGTCTAGAATTTAATCCTAGTCTATTACTGCAGAGAACAGTTCAATGTAG
>OVBE01016058.1:0-11128 GCA_900406425.1 Iberis pinnata | reverse complement strand
CTTTGACCAAATCTTTTGAATAGATAGGATATCTTGATCTTCAAGCTTATCCAACAGAAACACATTTATTTATTTATTTATTTTGCTCAGAATCGCTTTCTATGTGCAATGCCTATACCACCTTCATAATATTGAACCTTAGAAACCCACATTTAGTTGCATACGCACAAAAACAGTTAATAGCAAGACGTTTTAAAATTCAGTCAATCGGGAGTAACAAAGAATAAGAAATGACGATTCAAATTTTTATTTGTTAGAAAATGTAGATAGAAACAACAATTGATCCCACTATCCCATTAATCCACACACAATATACTCTAGTCGACTGAAATACGTGTAATATTTTTTTTTATCTGTTTTTGTGAGAATAGATTTCATAATTAGTTTATTTCTTCAAAACAACTTCTAGAAAAAAAAAAAAAAAAATCTTTCAGTGATAATATATCTGTTAGTANTTCTAGAAAAAAAAAAAAAAAAAATCTTTCAGTGATAATATATCTGTTAGTAGTTATTTTGTGTTCTTCTAATAGTTTTTCCCACATGTAAATTGCTCTTTCTCCTCCCTTAACATTTTCCTTACCAAGCTGTTTTTCACCATATTCATATCTAGAGCTAGGATTGATTTTGTGCCTCCTCTGCATTTTAGATCCATTCCTTTGATAAGTGTTATTCCATGTGTACCTTTCCTCTATTTTCTTTATCTTCAAGGTTGTCTTGTTATGCTGGTGTAAAGTAACGTGGAGTATTAGTTTTAATCAGGGAGGCTTAACAAACTTTGAACAATCAGAACCAATTGCACGTAAAGAATATGCGAGGGTACATATAGTACGAGTGACCACTCAAGAAACGATTCAACTCTTCTTTCTTTAAATTAGTGACATTCATGAACTTACGTTTAAGAAGCTAATGATGAAGACACGTAGAGAAGCATCTAAGAAGATCGTGAGAGAAGATGGAATCGCCATTTGACTTACGCCACATGGCGTACATTAGATGCATTTTGAAGAAGGATCTTTTGCTGACGAAATGAAGAGGCAACATGACGTCTCACCTTTCTCATTTATATTGCAAACTTTGAATAATACACTAAGTATTAAGATTTTCTATTCTAATACATGAACTAACAAATTTGTATAATTTGATATTTTTGTTTTAAAATATATTTTCATGTTAATAAAATTGCTAGAACATATTTTAAAACATGTGAAATAATTACTATTATTAATGGAAAATAAATTGATTTTTTAGTATTGCTACTTCTTTGATATTATTTTTGAAACTATCATCATTATTTGAACACATTCTTATTAGTTTTTAAAATTTTTTGTTCAATTTACTCGCGAAAGACTTTATAACAATCAAAATAATATTTCATGTGTGAGTCGAACAAAAGCACTTAAAAGTTAAGGAAAAATATGTGTTTAGACAAATGTTTTTTTCTATTTTAAAAGTTTAGTATTGATTTATTAAATGGTAAAGTAGTGATGATAAAAATAATATTACTGAAAATTTTCTATTTATTTTAGTCTCTTTTCATCAATATAATATAAATGTATATAACATTAATTATTTTAGTCTATTTGTTAGTTTATGTATTAAACTGAAAATATTAATAATTCGTGTATTATTTGGGAAACCAGAAAAGTTGTGTGATTATGGTTTATGTCCGTTAGAGTTCCGTTAAGTAGAATTTTGATTTCAAAAAGTTTAAGTATTTAAATAGTAATTACAATAAATTAGTATATTAAAATGGTAACCACAAAAAATTGATGTATTAAAGTAACAACCAAAAAATTTTATGTAATAAAGTAACAAATGTTATAGAGTTGGTGTATTTAAAAATTTTTTTCCCTCTCATGATCAAGTACCCCTCTTAAATAATAATATATAAAACCCTTTTTACAAATTTAACAATATATAAGGAATTAAAAAGAAAAAGAAAATAAAAAATAATTCTCTCTAGAATACGACAATGTCGTTATTGGTGGTACCCATGAAATCAAGCATCTCTTCATGCAAGATTTTTTCTCCTATTTTTATCAATAAAACATTCTATTTTCATCACTGATATTTCATATTTTTTAATGTATTTTTTACCATTAAAATTCAATCATCAAGCTTAAGTACAGTGACTTATAATAGGGATTTGTTTATAGTTTTTTTAATAGATTTCAAAACTTGTCTTTTGTACTTTTATTGAGTTTTTATTGAGTGATTAGGCTTATTTCTTAGTTTGTTAGGATCTAAAATTGGTAATTTAAAGATTGCAGTGGTTGAATTGTTGTTAGATAATATTTATTGATGTTGCAATCTAGATTTGGTATAACCGATAAAATTAGTACAACTGGTAACAATGGTATAATTGTCTAGGTACAACCAAAGCTAAGAGTTATCGACTAAAAAAATTACATTATTTAGGTACAACCAAGTACAAGTAAAAACAAGTCAGCTTAACATTGGGATTGGCTGAGTTACACCGCACCATGGTTTCACACCACCGCCTTGAGAAGATGAAACCCTCAAATCCTTCAGCAAGAAGACCCAACTCAGCTCGAAGTCGTCCATTCCTTGTCGCACCGACCTCTTTGCTTTATCGCCGCAAGCTATCTGGCCTAAAAGCGCCGTCGTGAAACTGAATCTTCACTAAAAATCCTAATGAAACTTGGCGGAGAAGAAGATGGATCTTTATAAAGGCGCCGGGAGAGAGAAAATAGGTAAAGCTCGTCGGCGCTGACTTCACGGGAAAGTTGTAGGGTCACGGTGCAAAAGCTTGTTTTTCTGCCGGCCAAAGATGCATCTATCTAGTTCTTTCACCGACTCATATCTCAGACTTGATAAATTCAGAGAGAAAATAGAAAAAGAATATATATTATATATATTTTAATTATCTAAGTATTTTAGTTCTCTTTTTAAAGCACAAGAATAACAACTTATTTATAAAAAATAACAACAAATATGAAAGACTATATTAAAATAATATACAAACGTTTTCGCATGTTCAAATATTGAAGATAAATCATTCAAATATCATCAAAAGAAGTTTAAATTTCAAAAATACCATATATTTCCAAAAATTTAAAAATAACAAACTCTCAAATGTTTCAAAAACACCACGAACATAAAAAAGAATTTTAAGGGTTTAAAATTTAAAATTTTGGGTTTGGTTTCACTAAATAGAGTTTAGAGTTTAGTTTTGAAAGGGTATGGTTTGGTTTTACGATTTAAAATATATATTTTAGAGTTATTTCAAAATGGTTTTTTAAAACAAAATCATCTTTGTGGTATTTTTGAAAAACACTTGTGGTAGTTACAGAACTTTTGAGAGTGTGTTTTTTTTTGAATATACCTAATTTTTGTGGTATTTTTGAGAAGGGAAAATTCCTGATAAATACATGAACTATTGAACTTTTGCTGAAAAAATACACGAACTTATTTGGCTACCCCTTTAATACACAAAATATTATATATTGTTTTTAATACCTAAAGTTTCAAAAATCGCAAGTTTACTACCTAACGTTTAAGGAGTTAACAGACCTTAACTAAAGCCCTAAAACACTGGTTAAAAATTAGTCACGTGGTTAACTATAGATTGCAAAAAAACATTATTGCCCTTAATAAAAATATCTTAAAATCGTAATGAAAGAAACCCAACCGCTATCTGAGACAAACCCTAACGAAAGAAAGAACAGAAAAGCTAGAAGCTTGGAAGATGACAGGAAAGAGAAGAGAAGAAGAAGAAAAAGAAAGACTCATTTTTTCTTCTGTTATTTTCTCAATAAAATAATGTTCAAATGTAGATATCTGCATTGTTTCTTGTGTTGCTTCATTTATTTTTAGTAGATTTTGAGCAATGTACAACTTCATCTTCAATCTTCGATACTCAATTGTCTTTCTATCTCATAAGTATCAATAATTAACTAAAAACTTTGTTGCATGTAATTCATTCTAGCTGATCATTTGTACTTTTCTATCTTCATCGAGTACTTAGCTACAAGCCTTACTTTTTGGTGTTCTTTAGCAGATTCGATTTGCCTCATTCGTTTTTGATTCTCAGTCTCGTGAATCTGCCGAAAATGATTCATGAGTTTCTCGTTTGAATAGAATCTTAGATCGCAAACGCCGCACAAGTATGGATTCGACGGTTCTACTAAACTCTTGGTCTCTAATTGGTTGAGTAATTTCTGTTCTTTTCTCTGTCCGATATGGAGCTGCTTAGGATACTCATAAGAGAAATCGTCCTACCGAGGAACACATATTTCATGATTAGACGAAGAACAAGGCAAGAGAGTGAAAACGAGAAGACAAGAGAGATACCATGCGATATTTAGGGTTCTTGGCCGGGTTGATTTCCCCAATTCGATTTTTTGACTTTTTTTACTAAGGCAGAAAAATATTAAGGGTAAAAAAGTCTTTTCGCAAATTCTAATTAATCACATATCTAATTTTCAACCAGAGTTTTAACGCTTTAGTTAAGGACTGTTAGCTACGCTAAACGTTGGGTAGTAAACTTGCGGTTTTTGAAACTTTGGGTATTAAAAAAACAACATCTAATAGTCTGTGTATTAAAATGATAGCCAAATAAGTTCGTGTATTTTTTCGGCAAAAATTCAATAGTACATGTATTTTTCAGGAATTTTTCCTTGAAAATCCACTTTAATCTTTATATAATTTATTCTAACATTTATTATACATCAAAATCAGTTGAAAAAGTAGAATTGTTATAGATAAAATTTAAATACAAATATTATGTTAAATTTATCGATCAAATCAAATCTTGAAAAAAAACTAGTTTTAAGTTTTTTTAATCCAATATATTAAATACTAAAAAAAAACCCAGCAAGTTAATAACAGTTTTTAACATAATATTATCCAGCAAAAGATTAGATAGAATATTCAAAGGACAGCTCCTTTCATATATTTTCTATTATATAGTATTAACTTAAATTTAAAAATAATCTGAATCCTAGATAAAAAAGGAAAAAAGTTTTGCTTTTTCCCTTTCTTCTGATTTCTATATAAGAAGTAATTAAGATGCACCTTAACCTATTCTAAGTATATCGATTGAAAATCAAAATCAAACCCTTAATGAAAGTAATCATGTTTCATGTAGTCGGAAAATTCTTCACAAATTCAACTCCACCGTCTTTTCAAAGAGCAGTAAAATCACTCCGGAAACAATGGAAGATTCCTTTCGGCAATGACATGATTGTCCAAAAGCAAGACAATAGCGATACGTTCTTGTTCAAGTTCAAAGAAAAAAGTGACAAAGTGAAAGTATTGTCGAGAGTACCATACAACGTCGATGGAGTTATCATAGTAATCAAAGATCCGATTTCTCCCGATTTCACAACGACTCTTTTCCCAATCAGAATCGTGGGTTTACCACCGTATCTTAAAACAATAGAATACCTTCCAACTCTCAAATCTCTAGTTGGCACCAAACGTAACTTCAAGAAAATCGATGATGTAATCTATTGTGCAGTGGAAGTTGATCTCAAGAAGCCACTCAAACCAGGATTCTACATAGAAGAAGAAGAAAACCGATTCGTGGAGTTTAAATACAGTAGATTGGGAAAATTCTGCTACAGTTGTGGAATGATTGGTCATGTGAAGAGAAGTTGCGATCAAGTTAGGGTTCCTAAGGAACGTGCCTTGAATGCCACGTCAACAACGCCAGTTTATGGCCCTTGGTTAAGAGTTTCTAATTTGGTCTATTTTACAGAATGGGGTTGGATCGACTTAAACGAGAAACAAAGTGATGTTCGTGAGTACGAGAAGACTCTCTCTTACCCTCAATGCTTCATAGAGCTTGAGTTTAACGAAGGTTATGAATGCAACCCTAAATTCCTGAAGAAGACACAATCCACTCATAGATTTCGTTTCCCTTCTTCTTACCTCGACACAGAAACAGAGTCTGGTACTACGAAGGCGTACGAGGTTATAGAGAAAGAGATGATCGAGAGTTCACCTTTCTCTCCTGAAGAGTTTGAAGAGTACGATATCAATGTTCTTGTGGATCTCTTGAAAGAGACGAAGATGGATAAGAGTTCTTGTGATGATAAGTGGTTAACTCTTAAGCTTGAAATTAACAAAAAATATTTGGTAACGCCTGTTGAGTATGAGACAATGGTCGCGGTTCAAAGGGACACAGACTGTATAGGATTGATTCAAAGTAAGATCTCAGATTTGATCAAGAAGAGAGTAGAGAATAAAGAGAATCTGCTTTCTTTGTCTTTATGGGAAGATCAAATCAAACAAGTGATAATTGAGTTGGGATTGAGTTGTTATATCAACTGTGCGTCTAGATCCTCTTGGTTAGCGAATCAGGCGATGTCGGTAGCTGTACAAATGGAGTTATCATCGTCCAAGAGCAGTAAGATGCCTTCTATGTCTCTCGATTCAATGTGTTTCAAGGTGCTTGGTGATGACATGGATCGACTTGATCCGTGTACGATTTGCATTGAAGAGATGTTTCTTGCTGAAGAAGCAACTGTTCTGCCATGCTCTCATACCTTTCATAGATCTTGTCTTGAGAAATGGTTTCAAGTTGGTCACAAGTGTCCTCTTTGTAATTTCACTTTAGTTTCACAAAAATAGAAACAAAAATCTTTGTATTATCACTTTTTTCACTCGCATAATGATTTTTAGCTTTTTCTCACCTAAACCAATTACAATTTTATTGAACTTGAAAATATAAGGTTGAGTTTAAGGACACTTCTTCAATCCCCCACCTTGTGCTTAAATTCTTTAGAGATTTGGGTTAGGGATTTCCATTTCCGGATTCATGAGCATATATGCTCATCTTGTTATCCAGCCTTCATATATGAACCCACATACCTTCAATTCTCAAGTGTAAACCATACAACTTTCATGATGCTTTAAGCATCCTTGACTCTAAGATAACTTAAGGCATCTCTATACTTGCCTATTGGTAGCACGTTGGTGAAAATATTAGCCAGATTACATTATGTAGCAATTTTCTCTATTTTGATGCAACCTTCATCTACCAATTCACGAATGAGATTGAACTTAACAACTATACATGTATTTTGTTCTTTCATGGTATACTACTTTACACGCCAATGATATTGCACTTTGAGAGTCACAGTAGATACTTACTGACTCTTAAGTAAAACCTAATTAACTCCTTCATTAAATCTTTATGAGCCATACTACTTTTTTAACTGCTTATGTCATAAGACAAAGTCAAAATTTCTTCTTTCTTAACCTTTGTCTCTCATGAAATCGTTGAAGTGGTTGTTTCATTGTCTTACACTGTTTGAGTTCATATAAAGACTTCTTGAGTAAATACATGTACTCTAGATCAGGGGCGGATGCAGAAAAAAATATACTATGTAGCACATATAAGTATTATATAATATTTTTGCACATAATTTTTTTGAGTATTTAAAAGATATTAAATCTATCATTAGTTTGTAAGTAAAATCGTATATATTATCGTAATAAATTTATAAATATAAATGTTACACTNTTTATAAATATAAATGTTACAATAAAATATTACTATTAGAATTCTTTTTAAAAAACTATAGAATAGTTTGATTGCGCAAACAATGAGATTTACACATTTATGTACTATAGAACAAAAAATTAAATACCAGATATTTTTAAATAAATTTACTAAAAAGTTAACCAATATTTTTTTGCTTTTTAAAAATAAATATGATAATTTTAAAAAATTATAATACTAAAATTCTAACAAAGCTTAAAACATGTACTAGTAAACAATAAAAATAAAATATATGTATTAGGAAGAAAAAAATAGAGAAAGCTTAAGAGTACAAAATAAAAAATGTTTATAGGGAAAGAAAAAGAGAAAAATTAAAAAGAAGGTTAAAAATAATTAAAACATGTTCTAGTGATTAGTAAAAAATAAAGAAGAAAATGTTTATATTAGGAAAAAGATATTAGAGAAAATTTTAAAAAGGAAAACGAATGTGTAAAAGGAAAGATAACAATTAAAATGATTAAGATAAAAGTGATAAGATTGATCGAACCCACCACCTTAAGATGAATGAAAAGATGATTAACCACTTTAATAAACTTTTATTGGTATGTGGCACATGCCCCATAATATATAGCCTTAGATCCGCGCCTGCGCTAGATATTTATTGTCTATATTCCTTTTAATTGTTCAATATAGATATTTTTTCAAGGAAACTACGAAGAAACATTGTCTTCACATCTTATTGTTGCAGTTCCATGTTAAAATGAGTTACCAAAGAAAAGAGAGATCTTATGGAAACATGTTTAACCCTGAGCAAATATTTTCATGTAGTCTACTCCTTCTTTTTGCAAATATAACTTTGCCACAAATCTAGCTTTGTACATGAGATTTTGTTTTTCATTTAGATTTGGTTTCCTCTTGAACACTCATTTGCATCCAATAGATCTTTGATTCTTATCTCTTTATACTCTGTCCCATATGTGATTATTCTTCATTGATGACATATCTTCATCCGCTTCCTCATTGTAACTTGTAGGCTCAAATCTTCCTCCATTATCTGCTACATTTATGCAAAACATGAAATTTCATAAAATTCATAATATGCATATATACCTTGATGGTGATATCACCTGGTGAAAGAAATGGTAAAAGAGGGACTGACAGCGGATTCGAAATCCACTTTCTTGTTTCATAATACCGACTGCATAAAAAAAGAAAAGAAAAAGAAAAACATAAATGTAAAAAAAAGTAAGAAAAGGAAAGAGTAAAAAAAAGTGAGAAAAGGATAAGAAAATGATCATAGCTGCTCTATGCTACATTAGTTATAGGGTAACTGAAAAAGGATTACTTTAGTGCACTGATCGATACCCACGAGGTAAGAATGTATCAATCTGTACTTAAATGAATTTAGAGTGCTAGCTCATATGATTTGATGGTTTGATTGATTGGAAATTTAGAGTATGCGGCATGTTGTTTAGTTAAGTGTTGTTATATATTTTTGATATGATAGCGTTCTTTGACTGGTGTCTTTGGATTTTAGTATTTAAACTTGGGATTTCTAAGATTCTGCGAGTTCAGGTGTGGTCCTTTTCAAAATTCTTTTCTAGATTTGATTTTGCTTTACTTAAGGACAAGCAAAGACCTAAGTATGGGGGAATGGATATCACTCGACTTTAACACTTTATAGTGGGCATTTATGATTGCTATTTAGTTATCCGATATTTTCTCAGCGAATTTGGTATATTCATAGATTTCTAGGTGTTCGAGACGTTTTGGATGAAAATTGGCATATGCAGATGCAGATTCCGGAAGAAAGGTCAGAAGTATTCCAACGTTTGAAGATGTTCCCACCAATTGATCAAGATGAATTTTGGATACAAAATATCCACGTGAGTTAGCTTTCATATGGAAGTTGTTTGAAGTCAATCCAACGGTGCAATCAAGAGTTATGACGATTTTAATTAAGACTGGTCAAACTGGTTCGTAGACTAGACCTATCAGTTCAGTCCAACATAAACATATAAACCGATCGGTATGGATATTGACCGATTGGTCCACACACATCTAAAACAACCAGCCNCCGACCGGTCGGAGCCATATTTGCGAGAAATTTTGAGATTTTCCATTTTTTGCACATGTGTCCTCGAGCCTATCCAGTTTTCTTTATTTTGTTTTCCCTTTTACACTATTAAATTCTTGTGGCTTAGTTTTATTTTCCTTAAGCTTTATTATTTTCTAGTTCTAAGTTTTACAGAAAGAGACGAATCACAGATCTCTTTCGGAGAAGTTCTTCTGAACCCTGTTTTATACCATTATCGATTTTTATATATTGAAATCTGATTATGTCTTCTTCAATTATGCTTGTGTTTACTTTATGATGTTCGAGTAGTTCCATTATTAGGTTTTAGGATTTCCTAAGAAAATCATGTTTGATTATTAGGATTTTCATAAAAAAGATTGAAATTGTTAGGTTCTTAGTTTATATTTATTTTTAATGCTTGATTTAAACTAACTGAACCGTATCTAATATCTGAATGTCCACCCCTACCCTAAATAACCTAACCTAATCCAGGGAAATCTAACCCTAGGTTAAAACCTTAAAATTTTCTTTCTCAGCTTCTAAGTTTTATCAACTTGAATCTCAATTCTTTTTGAGCATTATGAAAAAAAATTTGGTATAGTAACTACTATCAATATAATAAACATCCGTTTAAAATTTGTGAATAAAATGATTATGTTGATTCAACTGCCATTACTTTTCTATAATATATAATTAGCTACAAATAGCGAAAACAAATAAAAGAATTTTACAAGAATGGCCAATTATTATTTCGTTTTGATCACTTTATTTACATGTTTAATAAGCTTAATATCATGTTTATAACATGAACGTTGAAAATACGTGTTGGTTGAACTACGTACAAATTTTTTTTTTTGGGTGCAAAAGAGGGAGAAAATTCTCCCTAATTTATAACTAAAAAGTAAAAAAAAAAAAAAAAGAATTACAAATGACAGAATCTTGGCCAAACTACACCATTGGCATCATCAGAAGCTAACGACTCTGCTTCTACCAGGCAATTGTCCAAAAAAATGAAAGCCTAACGGTAATGAAAATGCATAAGTAGTTAAACCATTTGCAAGACAATTTGCTTCTCTATACATGTGAGATATATATATGGACTGTCCGATCTTTTAAAAGAAAGTCATAGCACAAACATACTAGGAACAATAATGGATGATTATCTCCAATTCCATTCTTAAGAAAACCCACCATCATCTCTGAATCAATCTCCAACTCAACTCTTGAAACCCTCAGTTCACATGCCACATATAGACCATAATACACTCCACATAGTTCGACTAGAGGAACTGTACAATCACCTATATTCAACACAAAACCATCACACCACTTACCATCCTCATCCCTTAACACACCATCGGCCGAAACATTACCCGGGTTCCTATGAGATGCCCCATCAATATTCAATTTAAACCACCCTCTCGTCGGTAATTGCCATTCAATCTGCCTCTCCTCGACTTCACCAGACCTTTGTAACCACATATCGAACCTGTTTATTTCGATATTCCCCTTCGTTTGGTTTTTCTTCTTCACAGTGAATCTAAAACCAACCCTAATATCTCGTTATCGGCAATTGGAGA